>JAHZMX010000254.1:0-20234 GCA_027743895.1 Seira musarum
ACAAGAGCATTGTTGACTTTAGTCGTCTCACCTCAAAATCAAAATGTGTATCTGCATCTCCCTTAATACCAAATTAAGTGATATGATAATGATAACATATCACACAAATAACATTTTGCGCCACGACCACGACGCACATTGTAACGTTCCAAGAATGCTTCACAAATTGTATTATCATGTCCCTCCTAATTCGTGTTTTTCTGCAGTCGTAGAGTTCGTGAAGTGGTGATCATGATTCTAATTCACTTCATCTATCCCTGCCGTTCGTACCAAAATCGAAAACAACAACAACAAAAAATGTAGGATAAAGTGTGTTGTTGGCCTTTTGATAAGAAAAGTGTTCTGTTTACATTGTGCAGCAGTCGAACCTACCTACTTATTCATGCTAATGCCCATTACATTACATCAAGATAATATGTATGCATTTCCACAACACGCGCTACAAATTACAAATATTAAAAATATATAGCATAAACTGACGGAAATACTAAAACATTCATATAGAACGGTTGCATTACAGTTAGTAGTTCAATTGTTTTGTCGATCTTGATATTCAATGAGCCCATTATTAGCTCATTTTTTAAAGAAAGGAATGCACAACGCAGCGACGAGCCATTAAGCCGCTTGTAGCGACAGCCATGCGAAAACATAAAAAATACTCTGTCTGAACAACAGTGCAAGCAATTCTGGTTGATAATTGTCGTTTCTAGAATTTCCCTCGAAACGAGTTCATTTTAGAATTCTCCAATAATGAAATATGAAAAACGAGAGCAATGTTTTTCCGTTGACCAACATTCATAAGTTCGAAGTTTGTCGCAGTTGAAAAGTAGGAACGGTGAACTCTTTCTTCCTAAATTCTGCATGAATTTTATCTAGAAACGATTATAAACCCTGCACCAACGGAATTATAGAAGGTGAGCGCTTGCCGGCTTACCATTGTCACCCGAGAGGAAACATGATCTATGGACGTGCCAACGTATAATTAATCCATAACTTACTGACTTACTTTTTTCTTAAAAAATGCTGACAATCAAAGTGCAATAACTCATTCAGCATGTCTAGAAATATGTCACCTCCTTCTTTTCCTAGAAAGCCAGAGACTGTATATTGCATTGGAATATTTAGATAAGGAAATCTAACGACCATCACAACGCAATATAGTGCATTTATTGCGAGAACTAAAGCAAAGCAGGAGCCCATCATTTCCAGATTAGTTGACACAAAACTTTTTGAAAATCTCCAAATGCAGCTGCAACTACAATAACCATAACCATAAAAAATGTGGGGAAATGGCAAATGGGCATCGTGTTTTACGGCCTTTTTCCATGTTCATAATTGGAGCAGAATGTGAAGAGTTGTAAAATGGATGTGTCGATGGTTGTGAGTTGTGATAGGAATTTTTAGGAAGTACGCATGAAATACAGATAAAAAAGTCAATTAGGTGAACATGGCATTGCACTGCACTACTGAAGCTGAAGCCCCATCTTTGATCAAGTTCCTTGTAATTACATTAAGTTCAGAGCATAAGAAATACCAAGAAAATGCATTTAATTCGAATGGCTTGCATATTTCTCTTATTTTCAAATTTAATGTTGCTCACATTTTGACTTTGACAGATTAAGATTCCCCCAATTATTTATGCCCTCGCTTGGAGAATAAATCGCTTGATATGATGATGTGGAATATCAGGGATGGCATGATCACAAGAGGTGGGTTTTATGACATACATAAATGAATTTGCCTGAGCAAAAAGCTGAGTTTTCAGTCATCCCCTTAAAACCCAAAGTTCTCTAACTGATACGGGAATTTAATCCGGGTTTAATGAATTTATGAATGGTGTCCGGTTCCCGCTATAATATAAACTCTAGGACCAATTGCCAATTGCAACTTCAAACCCCTGGGTTTTCATGCATACAGCCCATCTGTAATGTCTGATGTAATTTAATTTAATAAAATAAATGATGCGAAACCACAGCAAACCCATCTATTTTTAATAGTGTAAGCCCCTGCTATATTTTTTTATGATTATGATTATGTACAAGAGTCCAAAGATCAAAAGTCAAGCGTTGGATGAAAATGAAGAAAATTTTATAAAATGCCTCCAGCCTCAAATAAAATTCCCAGAAGCTGCACAGATGTAAATGACATTAAGTATGAATTGATGGATGGATTAAAAGACTTTACTTACCACCATTCAATTGCCATCATCAATGTATCATCATCACTGCAAGGCACAATCACAATCACATTCACATCAGATCGTGATCATGAATCATGATTGCATAATCAAATCCCAATATTTACGACGACGATTGGTTTGAATTGACGATGATTGACCTCGCCTAGGCAAATCCCTTTATTTCACTACTCATCGCCAGTTTATATTTATTCATGTATTTAACAAGAAAATAAATAATTTCTTAACTTATTCATTGCCTATCCACAACACTTTTTTGTTTAAATTTGTCATGTTCAAAATACACATTTCGATTGCAAATAAGATATTGCGAACGTGAAACCTATATAGCCTACTTGCTAAAATGATCTGGTGATTGTCTTATTTTGACATTTCTACAAATTTGCGTAGGTACACAGCTCACCATCAGTCAGAAGCATAAACAGGTAGAACGCAGAAGATTGGTGAAGATTGCAGGTTTCAAATAGTAATATTACATTACATGAGTGGAGTCACAATCATTATTATCCAAACAAGGAAATTTCGATGCAATTTGCCCCTTAAACTTTGTTCTGTTTACCTACATGATTCGATGTGGCCAGTTCAATAATGCCCACACAGCACAGTAAGCAAATTATGTAAATATGTACATAACACACATAACATCCTTGTTACCATTTATTTACGTAATTGCAATGCAACAGTAACAAAAAATTCCCCAACAGTTATTTTATTTCTCTTGTGAAGAAGTAGCTTATGTGGTGTCTCATGTTACCACCCACTCAATTAAATCTCGAATCACATTCACTGCAACAATGTTGCTTTGGAATTCATAAGTCTGCACTTTCACAAAATAATTTGCCACGTCATGTCAGAGTTTTGAATTGAATAAAATAAATATGTATGTAATGTAAAATGGAACACAATTGTGATTGGATATTTTTTCAATTTCACGTTCACGACTTCAGAGAAATGGAAACGTTGTAAATGTCCAATTGTTCAAGCTTTTTTTAAATGACTTGGGTTTGAGTTCAGTCGAACCGGTTGCATTGTAGTGTGAGCTGAACACGTTGATGTTTCATGGAAGCTCATGAAAAATTTCGCACAGTGACAATGACATGAGACTATGAGAGTGTGTGATACGTGTGTAGTAAAAAGGTGTGCGTTTGCTGAGTGGAGACCAGATAGCATGGCATCCTTTCTCCATGCCAGGCAAGCGAAGACTGAATGAATGAAGTGGAAGCGAAGCAAGTTCTATTCAACTTGATTCAATTCACAAGTCACAAGAGCCACAGCTCTAGGATCTGACTCGACTCAACTGAACTGAAAGGAAGAGAAGAGAGTCAAAGAATCCAATCCAAAAAGCAAAGCCATGTGCGGACACAGACTCTCAATGAAGCAAACGCTGCTGCTCTGTTTTTGCTCGCTTCTGTTTCTTTCGGTAGAATTGATGCCAAGATGCCCAAAGAATTAAGGAATCCTGAGTCTCAGGTTGCACCAACCAGACCATTTACTCGCTTTACTTAGAATTCGACGAGTATCTGACTGAATTGACAATATTTCCAGAGATGGCAACTGTCCAGGCACGGATTGTTTCTGGGTTACAGCATTCTTTCCGTAGACCTGACAGACATTTTTGGGGCAAATGAAGATTTGAACTTTGGTAATTTATTTTGCAATTTTGGCTTTGCAAATGATGAAAGCAAAAAGGAGTACCTGTGGGTACAATGTACGTATCTAGTTGGTGAGGCTTCAGGACGTCACCCATAAACAATACATTCCATTCCGTTGATTAAAGACCATTGAGCACCTTTGGTATTTGTAAAACCTGAAGCGAGTAGTGATGAGGTGAAAAACGGAAGGAAACAACAATGGCCTTTCGCCTGGCTCAGCTCAGATGAGATCAAATTGTAACTTGAAGTTTGAAACGTGACTACTTCATTATTTAAATAGTTTGGACTTGGACACAATACAACATGCTTCATTACGGATGATGACGAAGTGACTTGAGACTTCTTTTTCTAATGAATAGTGTATACCTACCTAAATTTCCTACTTGCCCAAAAGGATTTTGAAACGAAAGTTGGTTGCTTTAAAAATTCAGAACTCATCCTCATCTTTGCTTTAAAAATGTATGCATGCGTGTCCTCTTCGTTCTACCTTCTTGCTATTCTTATGTTACTGTCTCTTTGCCAAAAAATAAAATGCGTCGCATTCACATGCAAAGTAAGTAGGAAGTTGGGTAGGTGGTTTTTAAGAAACAACATCCGGGGCGAAGTAGTAAATCCCTTCCATTGGTAAACAAATCGCTTCCTTCCTGTGGTATATTTTCCTCAACCTCTTTCCTTCTTCATCTCCCCGAACCATTCACATTTATTTTTCATTCCTTCCACTCCACCTGTTTCACTTAACCTTCACCTGAAGTAGCATTATGCCTCATGAAATATTTATGACGCCATTTAAAAATAATTTACTCCGCAATAACTCGCAATCAGCGCGGATCGCGGGTAGTCCAAGTCCAAGTCCAAGTCCCAAACCAAACCTAAACGACTGCTTTGCTCATCACTAAACTCAAGAGAAGGCCGAATAAAATGAAAAGAAAGTGATAGGGAGACGAAGCTGGATCTGGAAGGAAGTAAAAGTAAAGCATTGATAACCACATTAGAATCTTTAATTGGTTAATTATTAATTAATAATTACAACATAATTTTAGTACAATTTACCCGGAAGAATTTTCTTCTCCTGTTGACAATCAAAGTTAATAAAAGTTGGTGATGAGGAAAGGAGGGAAAAAAGGACAGACAGACACAAGAAAATCAACCACTTAGGTACACTTTAATGAACTCAAAAGCGTCTTCAAAAACTCGATTCTGTAACATACATTCACTCACATTCACATGAACATAAAACAGCTAAAGCTGAGCCCAATAATAATAATAGCCTACGACTAGCTAACACCCACATGCGATTTTTAATGAGTTTCAGTGACAAAATCCCATAAAAATAATAAGCAATTTGATGACTCCGTCCCACTTTCCCCACTGCGGTGCGGACAGAGTTAAAAGCTCAGCATTCAGACTTGCGCCAAAATTACTATTGCTTTGGTGATTGTAAGTTTCAATTGTGGTGATCATTAAATCATGTCCAAGCGTCGTTACGAAAGAGAAACAGTAGCACGTCTGCTATGCTCATCTCATCCTCATCATCATCACCATTATCATCTTTTAGGATTTTCACGTGTCGCGGTCAAAGTTACAAAAGTGGCATCATTAAGAAGAAGTAGCAATTGTGATAGTCATGATTTTTAAGGATTGAATATATGTCTAGACATTTGGTCTTGGTCTTACACAGCTACAGCCACTCCATCTCAACTTTATCGCTGGCCATTGCAATTGCGAACTGCAATTTCCTGAAAAAGGAAAGAAACTTTCCTACCTTTCCGTTTTATTGCTTTTCGTTTGAATGTACAGTAGAAATTTAAGAAATGGATTATGGTCAATGTACAAGCATTCTAGCCTTCCTTTTACTTTGCTGACGTCTCTGTGTCGTGCTACACCGTCACGAAACAGTTTCACGGTTTAAGAATGTGACAGAGATGCATTCTCATCTTGCCCCAAAATTATGTCGGGCTTAACTTGGCATGACAAATCTAAAGCCAATGGGGCACTTTCGACTTTCTACTTCTGTCAAGAAAAGATCTCATCGAAAGATGTCAAAACCATCAGGGTTTGCAAGTCAAAATCCTTGTGTACGGGTTTAAATGTGGAGTGGGTTTTCCTACTAAATTCAAATAACATGAAAGCGAGCCATTACCTAAATCCGTTGTTGCCTGTGTCATGTCATTGTACTTATGGTCGTCCTGACCTGACATGAGTGCAGAGATTCCAAACCAGGACCTTCCTTTTATTTCTCACTTTCTCGCATGTCAGTGAGTCAGGCTGACCATTCCCGTAGAATAAGGAAGCTTATCCGGTTTGAACTTAAGAAAGTTCACTTTTCACCACGAAGCATCAAGTAGGTAAAGGTTCCAGATGATCCAGTTCTCACAGGATTGATTTAAGTAACCTCTTTTGTGGAAATTGTTTGCGTAAGCATTACTTCTTATTTCTTTCAGTTAGGCAAACAAAGAAGCTTACTTTGCACATCTCCTCAACATGATCGCCGAATCCCAAAGATTTGGAATGAAATGGGTTTTACAAACCCGCAACTTTTTATGTGACAAAAAAGAAAGCCCCGGATTTAAAAACTAAAAATTGCATATGATCAGTTATATGACGGATTTGTTGAGTAATAATGATTATAACATTTCACCAGCATCTAGATTAAAGCGAATTTAAAGCAATCAAAAGGATTCGACCTATACTGGACTAACTAAAAAAACATGAGGCTTAAATGTGGTATCTAACAGTAAGCATTACTTCTTATTTCTTTCAGTTAGGCAAACAAAGAAGCTTACTTTGCACATCTCCTCAACATGATCGCCGAATTCCAAAGATTTGGAATGAAATGGGTTTTTACAAACCCGCACCTTTAAAGTGACAAAAAAAGAAAGCCCCGGATTTAATAACTAAAAATTGCATATGATCAGTTATATGACGGATTTGTTGAGTAATAATGATATAACATTTCACCAGCATCTAGATTAAAGCGAATTTAAAGCAATCAAAAGGATTCGACCTATACTGGACTAACTAAAAAAACATGAGGCTTAAATGTGGTATCTAACCAAATCCAGTCGTGAGTCAGTACTCATCAGTTGTAGTGTTTTCTGACTCCGACTTTATTGCTTCTGCCTGAAGAAAAGATCCCTGGAGAGCTAGTCCCTCCTTTCATATGTATATGAAGTCTGAAGATACATACTTCAAACAATGGGGAAAAATAAAAAGCTATTACGTACTCTCCACATTGCCATGCCAATCCATCTGAAGGTCAAAGTCGAAAAAGAAAAAGCGGATTCGCCGACTTTTCCTTTTTTATCGCGTCATTTCTTCCCAGAAAATAATGTTTCAGACAGGATGAAGATCTAAGATGAGGTCATAATAACGGAATGGCGAGTGATATGGTCCATTACATTTAAGAACGCAACCATTTTGCATTATTTTTGCTTGAGAGAAGTAACAACGTACAAGAATCTGCACTTTCTCTTGGGACCATGAAAGCTATTACACAGAAATTGGCCGCAAGCAAACATGGAGGAATCGTCGTGTCCTCCTAAGAATAGAATTGCCGTCGTTTCAACGTCATCCTTAGCACTTTTAGCACAAGCATCATCGTGTTTGCAGAAATTCAACTTTTCAGGAAACTTAACATTTATATCGACCCAATCAAAAGTTGGGTCCGAGTAAGACAGACAAACAATCTATTTACATGTGCACAATAATATCGACATGGTCCTAAAATAATGACGAAAAGGGGGCTTACACTAAAATGAGTTGATAAAGTGGAGGCGGCCTGGGCTGTGCTCTTATTTCTTTAGAATAAACGTGTTTTGCATGCAAAATACATATGTAAGTCAAATCCTTTTTTGGAATAAAATAAAAATCCATTTTTTAGTCTATAGCAGCGAACGAAGTGAATCTAAACCCCATTGACTGAGAAAAGCCATTTTTCACTTCATTTTACTTACCTGGCTTACGTACATGACATCTCATCTCATCGGAGGGTTGGATAAGGTGAGCTGCGACGACAAAGGTAAAAGGAAGAGAAGTAAAAGTGCTCAAGTCGTTTACAATTTCGCACAATTGCATTCTTCTTTTAGCCTCTTATACAGAATTCAAAGCGACAAGGAAAGCATATTGAATGGAAAACAAGTAAATTCTTTTTGCTCTTTTCTTTTCACATAAAAATACCTTTGGGAATTGATTTGGAAATTCCTTGAACAGAGAAAAGATGAAGAGGAGTGGATTGACGATGGAAACAAAGTGAAGGAATCCTCCCTTTTTATTACTCTTTAGGANTTGCTCTTTTCTTTTCACAAAAAAATACCTTTGGGAATTGATTTGGAAATTCCTTGAACAGAGAAAAGATGAAGAGGAGTGGATTGACGATGGAAACAAAGTGAAGGAATCCTCCCTTTTTATTTTTTATTCAAATTTGACTGTTTGGAACGGAGCCAATAATAAAGAAGGGAAAGCGTAGTTTGCAGTTCGTGCTCCTATTCTAAAACGGAGTATCAAATGAAATCCGTCCTCAGGATTAATATCCGTACAAATATATAAACTAGCAAGAAGGCATATTCGCAGACGAACGAACCGTTTTATTATTATAATGCATTTATCGAGTAGTGAACTATATAACACGACTGAGGACTGGACTGGTGTGCAGTTTGTACGGCGACGACTCGAAGAAGATCGTCTCAGTCTCTCAAATAGATCCCAAGAGCGTCCTTCATCCAAATTGGAATGGAAATGTACAATGTTTCCAGCGATAGTGATGGATAAACTAAAATTGGTTCTATTTTTTTACCGCAACTTGCAAGTGCGTCTATGTGCTCTGGTACAATATTTTTCGGATATAGATGGATCTGAATGAAACCAGTTTAATCTGACCTTCGCCAAATTATTGAGGCGAACCAAAGTATTGAAACTTTTATATTTATTAAACTATGCATATCTAAATATCTTGGCTGATCTAGGATTAGACTGGCTATAGTTAGGATAATTAGGCTAGTATGACACAATCACTAATGAAGCGTAGAGAAGGCGGANCGAAGAAGATCGTCTCAGTCTCTCAAATAGATCCCAAGAGCGTCCTTCATCCAAATTGGAATGGAAATGTACAATGTTTCCAGCGATAGTGATGGATAAACTAAAATTGGTTCTATTTTTTTACCGCAACTTGCAAGTGCGTCTATGTGCTCTGGTACAATATTTTTCGGATATAGATGGATCTGAATGAAACCAGTTTAATCTGACCTTCGCCAAATTATTGAGGCGAACCAAAGTATTGAAACTTTTATATTTATTAAACTATGCATATCTAAATATCTTGGCTGATCTAGGATTAGACTGGCTATAGTTAGGATAATTAGGCTAGTATGACACAATCACTAATGAAGCGTAGAGAAGGCGGAATTGTCAAGCATTTCAATATTCTCCTCGAATCCTGAGTAACCTTTCTCGGCGCCTTTGCTCTCTCCTCGCCTCTCTCGCCTCAGCTCCAAGCTCTTTCTTTGTTATCGCCCGAATTTGTGCCACAATCCTCCGAAATTTCCGCACCGAGTCACTAACAGGAAACCGCGAATTCGTATTTTCCGCAATTGGATCTACAGTTGTAGTTGTCGTTGTGGTTTTTGCCGCCGTCGTCGTTGCTGGAGAAGTCGATTTTGATGCTGGAGAACGCGTAGATGCTGTTGTTCCACTTGTCCTCGCAGCAGTTGCAGTTGTGGTTTTTGAGGTGGTCGTTGCCGCTGTCGTATCTAGTTGTTGAGGAGCTGATGACTTGGTTCCTAGCTGGAACGGAAGTCGTGACCGCGATTTCGTCGTAAAGGTGAGTGGAACTAGGCCACCCAAATCCATAGTGACCGTGGCCCCAAGGTCCAGTTTCCTGGCGAGATGGAGGTGTCAATTGAGGAGGTGGTGCTGGAGTTGTAATATCTACAAGTGATGGATTACTCCATCCTCCACCACCTGGGGTAATGTGAGATGAAGGAGGTTTCTCTCCAGGAGGAGAAGAACGGATTCCTCCCCAAGGGCCTCCGAGGTAATAAACTACTGTGCCGTTCTGTAATTTTGTGCCTTCGGAGTTGTCAAGGTTTGATCCATGTGTGGAACACGAGCGGGATTGGTCCACTCGGAAGATTCCCTCCGGAACGAACAGACGTTTCATTCTTGTTTTGCGGCCAAACGGAATATGAAAAATCCTGAAGAAAATAAATAGTTTCTGCAATAAATTCATTTGTCACTTTCAGAGTCTTGAATCTTGTGTTTCGCTCAAAGCTTGACTTTATGGACAATATGGATTTTTGTTGGAACACAATAAGGAACTGATTTTTTCCCAAACATTATTATTAATTTTTAATGAGCAAGTTTGACCATTCTCTTTCTTTTTTTTGGACCCACCGCCATGCATTTAACCTTTTTGTATTCTGCATGTAACGGAATTGCAAAACTCTGTTTTGCAAAATAAATTGTTATTCCAAGTTGTTTTCTGTTCATTAATGAATCAGTAAATCATTATAAGCATAGAAAATTTTGTAGCTTAAAAAAGGAAGCTTTGAGAAAATCAAAAACAATTTTGCAATGATAACATTACCCCAAGTTCATTCGGTACTGAAAGAATTGGTGGAGGAAAGTTCAGGTAATACGGTTGGAGACCGCAGAACACTTTCGGAAGAAACGTGAAGATCCCAATCAAGACGAATGGAATTTTCCCGCTTTGTTTCTGAATTAAAATTCACATAAGATTAAAAAATAAAAGTTTTTGTTTTCATTAGGAAACGTAAGTTGCCTTACATAGAATGAAGTACCTGAAGTTTATCCATCATGATGACCTTCATTCTGGAGAACAAATGTTTCAAATTCACACACGAACTATATTACAAACTTACAATCGCCTCACTGCACTACAGCAATGCTCTTATCTCTCTGAGATTCACTTTCAAACAGAGAGTTTGCATAGTTTCGTGCCATCATATTTATAAAATATATAGGATTAAAACCTCTCACAATTTATAATTAGGTATGCATGAGTCTACGAAAAGAATCTTATCGCTTCTACTCCACTCATTCCTTCAAATCGCAAGTGTAGTCCCCTAGTCCCTTCAAGTTGCACGGATGAAACAGGATGTCAACACCACACAACTTTGTTGTCAAAAAATGTCCTCATGTGCAGGAATGATAGGCTTAGTTTTGGCTAGATTTTTCATGCTCTACGAACCAGGAATAATTTTGAGCAATTCTAAAATTTTTGCGATTTTACAAGACCCCTCCATAAAGTTGTTGCATGCAAGCGCAAGGTATGAGGAATTTTTAGACTTTTAGGTTAGAACAGCAAAAGCGACATAAAGGCTCATGTAATGTCACCTGAATTAGAAGGTGCTCATGTGATGCTATGTGTATGATTTCTTAAGACCTTTTACGAAATTGAGTGGAGAGGCCATCAACATCAGTTCAGGACAGACAAATGTTGCATAACACAATGAAGAGGTGTGAGAGATAAATGATTTCAGTTTAAAAATCATATTTTAATTGACATTTAACTCACGACATGCGTAATAAGAGATTTTTTTTTTACAAAAAGTGGTTGTGTTGTGGTTTTAGCAATATAAAAGCACAATAAACTATTTACATTTTTAAAAAAGGAAGGAAAAATACGATTCGACAATGCTTTGTGAACAGTTTACAAAATATTAATACGTCCTTCGTCAATCTTAACATTTCGATGTCCATTTATAGTCATTTCGAAGTTATATGTTATATAGCACATAAATTCCAGTGTTGTTTTACCTGGACAAAAATTTGGGTTTTAAGCGGGCAACATTTTCACTCTTCCTCGACTTCATATGACTTCTCTGCGGTTAACAATTAAAATTTCCGTGAAAACGTTTTCTGTTGAAGACTGCATATCAAACCCCGTGCAAAATTACCTATTTATATCAAATTTTTGGTCTGACTTCCGTTTGACTTTTAGTATACCTTAGAAGTTAGAACTGACAAAAAATTATCCTCGGAAAAAACTCATGCAATGAAATGAAAAATATTGTCCGCTGAGTAAACCAACCTTTTGTTTTAGGTAAATATATATACTGTCAAAATTTATCTCACAATTTCAGAAATTCTTGAAATTAAAGCTAAAAATACGTTTAAACGTTTTCTTGTTTTACCCTGTCTGTTTCGATACAAGAAGTACTGTTGTAGTTATTGCAGTTTTGATAGGTAATGTCCAAATTGATTCTTGGAAAACAATTCTTTATGCATATCCTTCACTTTTTAAAGGCGTAGTCCATGAGAATCCTGGACTTTGTAATCCCTGGAATAATAAACCGTGTCCCGAAGCAGATTGGATTCACCCTCAGTCAAGTAATTGTTTCCGGAGTGCGTGAACAACCCACAAGGAGTAGGCAGTGTAAGTGCACCACATAATTCCAAAGAGGATGATAGCGCCACCTTCGACGAAGATCATAGGAATGTAGCCTAAGACTCGGATCGCCAGAATCACGGCTGTAATGTCAAACCACCTTTGAAGCTTCACCGTGTTCCTCTGCAAAACAATGTGGGATGAAAAAATAATTGGATTGAGCATAAAAAATCGATAGAAAAGTATTGAAAGAATAAGAAGTAAAAAGTGTGACCTCTTGAGCGGCATGCAAAAGGAATCTTGCCAAATAGACGTAGAGCAGGTTCAAGAGCGTAATCACGAACAGGGAAAAGATGAGCCATCCAACTGCAATTGCATAGTCAAACATGAAACTGAAAGTGTGATTAATTGGAAAAGATATGCAGGTGTAGACACGATTTGTGTTCTGACTGACCTCCGATATGTACCACAGGAACGGGACCTCCGTCTGGCAAAACAGTTGCGTTTAGATTGCCGTTGTTGTCATAATTGTAAAAGTCATTAAGGATAGCGTTCCCATCAAACAACGCTATGAGGAAGCCAAAACCAGACATCACTGTCGAAAATATTGATGTAACCTTCCAAAAACAACAAATTTTTTTGCCTTTTCACTTTGCCCCAAGATCCAAGGTATAGGTTCCTTTAAGAATTTTTTAATGGTTGAACTGCTTAAAAAACCTTACCAAGTCAATTATGGCGATTACTTTGACTCCACGATACAGTGAAATGCCACAGCATGGATCTTGATAGAAATCCATTGCGAGATTGAGGATTTTTCGAAAGAGACAACAAAATAGTTGTGAATAATGCTTGTGTGGTCCCGAGTCCCGATAAATATCAAACGTTTTTCGGAACTTTTTAATTAGGTTTATGTGATTTTATTCACGACTTGTTTACATTTCTTTTGTCCTCCACCTCAGGCCACTCTAATCAAGTGATGGATTGTTTCACCTGCTGGACAATACA
This sequence comes from Seira musarum, assembly GCA_027743895.1. NCBI lineage: Eukaryota > Metazoa > Arthropoda > Collembola > Entomobryomorpha > Entomobryidae > Seira > Seira musarum. The sequence continues at coordinate 13,199 of JAHZMX010000254.1, forward strand.
TGCAGGTAGATGGTCTGGTTCTTCTCATATCCATACAAAACAAAATAGGATTATTAAAGAGCTTCACTTCACATGAACGAGTTACTCACTACTGCACCTGTAAAATACGTTGTTGGACCCACGTAAAAAACGAATCTATGCATAAATGGGAAGAGAACCTAGCACATTTGTGGAGGATGACCAGAGGCAAGCAAGTCGAAATGACTGAGATTAGAAGAACTTGACTTGTTTAGTACAATCGGATTTGCAATTCGCAATTGCTTTGCAATTGATATACTTACGATTAGCAAGAACGATTGTTGTAGTAGCTAATTGAAATTGCATGGATTGGCAGTATTACGAATAAATATTAGACATTTTTTTAAAACTTTATTGTCAACAAACGACATACCTTTCGTAATACTTTACAACGTTTCTTCTACGACGAAAAACCGATTTTAAACATTCTATTCTAATTCACATTCCAAATCTAACACGAACCATCTACGTTTTAAATGATATAATAATAAACCACGGAGAAGTATTAAAAAATTATAACGATAGTATTAAAAGGATGACTTAAATTTGGAAAACTATAGAAAACACTAAAAATTGAATATTCAATATGCTACTTCTTCAAATTGCAGTCATCATCTGTCATGTCATCAAGAATGGCAAATATGCGCTTCTGGAGATCTTGTCCCTCTGCAACGGAAAAGATAAAACTCATTTTCATGTTTAACCAAGTTATGTAAGAGTATGCATTGAAGCAAATACGCTATTGTCTTTTTACCTTGGGATTCAAGAAGACTTCGAACGTCAGTTTTAGGCTCTTCAACGTTGTTATTGGTACGGTTAAAAAATGCGTTTTGTCGAGACTTCCTCTCCTGCAGGAAAAAGACTACGAACGTCAGTTTTAGGCTCTTCAACGTTGTTATTGGTACGGTTAAAAAATGCGTTTTGTCGAGACTTCCTCTCCTGCAGGAATCTGATGAGAACCGTGTAATCCGGGTCTCTGAGAAGTTGATCATCTAACAGCTTTTTAATATGAGTTTTGATGTTGTCGGGGACCATGCCAATTTCTTTCATTTTCAATTCGTTGTACTTTTTCAGGATCATATCCTTCCCCAAGTGGAGAGGAACATTTTTGCACACTATTCAATGGAAAAAGTTAACCAATTTCGAATTACCATGTTTTTCTGCCGGTGTGAAATTAATAGTATCGATTTGAAAGACTCACAAGTTGGCTTTGGAACTCCACGAAACTGGTAGAAATGAAGACACTGATTCTTTTCGTTTTCAGCATCTATGATTACAGCAAATATTGTTCCAAGTCTGGCAACAGGTTTAAGGAATTCTGTGAGTTTGATGTCTTCTTTTGGAAACATGATGTCCACCTTCAAACCCATTTCTCTCATTTGACGCTCCACCATTTCACCCGTATTGCCTAACGACCAAAACAAAATATTCCATTTTTACTTTACAAAGAGCACATTTATTCAAGAAACTTTTGACTATTGATCCTCTTGTCCGTACTGCTGAGCTTTATTCAAAACCACGATTTCGCAGTCATTCGCGTAAGCTGTATTATCAGTATGTGAGCGGAACTCGGCATCTGAGCTGGGAGGGTCAACATCAGATCCATAGCCAGGAGCGGCAGCTGGAAGAGGACCTGGTGGTGGCGGTGGACCTGGTCTCGGCGCAGCATAAGCTGTATTATCAGTATGTGAGCGGAACTCGGCATCTGAGCTGGGAGGGTCAACATCAGATCCATAGCCAGGAGCGGCAGCTGGAAGAGGACCTGGTGGTGGCGGTGGACCTGGACCTGGTCTCGGCGCACCTCGTGGATTCCTTAAATAATAAAATCAACACAAAAAGTAGTGCCTTAATTTGTTTTATCTTGTGTGGGCGTTTGAATATGATATGTACACTTACATCCTAGAGCCGTCATCCGAGCTGGAGTAGTCGTAATATCCTGGATCATTTGGAGGATATCTTGGAGGAGGAGGACCGCCGTAAGGACCCGGTGAATAGTAAGGGTCCGCATAGCCTGGTCCTGGTGGGGGTGGTGGGCCATATCCTCCTCCATAATGACCCGGCGGTGGTGGTCGGGGTGGATAGCCTCTTGGTCCTCCAGAATATCCTCGAGGTGGACGAGACATATTCAAGGTCCTGTTCAAAGGCAAACCGTTTTTCATTCTCATCTTTTCGCTGTTATTATTAACTTGACAAGACGTTGATAAAAGTTGAAATAAGACAATAGCAAAAAGTGGAAGGGACAGAGAAGTCAATTTTTTTTTCACTTACGAGATGGTAATGGATCAACAATCAGTGGGAGGAGTTACACAACAGCAATCGATCGCTTCTTCGGCTGTCGTGTTGCTATAGGAATTGCCCGGTCGTAGGCCACCTCTATAAAGAACTGTCAAATTGTGTCAAATTATATTTTGGAAGTTCTCTCGTGTCGGTAAATAGTTGGACAAACTGAGATCTCTCGTCTCCAGTCCCAGTCAATCTAAGGAAGGTTCAAAGCTGNTTTCATTCTCATCTTTTCGCCGTTATTATTAACTTGACAAGACGTTGTTGATAAAAGTTGAAATAAGACAATAGCAAAAAGTGGAAGGGACAGAGAAGTCAATTTTTTTTCACTTACGAGATGGTAATGGATCAACAATCAGTGGGAGGAGTAACACAACAGCTATCGCTTCTTCGGCTGTCGTGTTGCTATAGGAATTGCCCGGTCGTAGGCCACCTCTATAAAGAACTGTCAAATAGTGCCAAATTATATTTTGGAAGTTCTCTCGTGTCGGTAAATAGTTGGACAAACTGAGATCTCTCGTCTCCAGTCCCAGTCAATCTAAGGAAGGTTCAAAGCTGAGCTTTTCCCGGGATGCATTTCGTCTATTTCGACATTTTTGAGTGAGACGAACACATCCTTTTGCTTTGTTCATTATTCATATGCTAAAATGCGTTATGCTATGCATTGCATGTGCATGTGAAGAAATTAAAGCATTTTTTGAGGTTCGGGTTCAAGAAATTGATTTCATTTAGCAAATTCCAAATGTTGTGATCATTGACCGACAGCCTGAGACAACAAAGAATAAAGCTTTATTCATAATCAATCATGATTTCCAACAATTTTACTCAAATCCAACCAGATTCCCTTTTAAATCAATTAGACCTTCGTTGATGTTTCAGATGAATTCTAATTGGGGCAAGCTGAATAATCAATAAATTCCATTCAATATATAAATATTTACGGAATGGAAAGAGGAGATAAATGAGAATTGCTGAGATTAAATTTAAATCGAGAAATGCGAATTACGAAGATGTAATATAATATAATTATTTATTACATAGTTCGATCAGGCCTCATTAACATCTGCACTACAAGATTCATTATTCGTACGTGAAGGATCTGCTTTCGAATTGAGGATATGATCAGACGTCATCCATAACACAAACCAATTCGATACAGATGCAACTCAAGCACGAATTAAATGAAATACAGATTGCGACATTGCCCTTCCATCTTGGGAAGGGAAGGTTGCCTGATCTTGGGAACCCCATTTTTTGCTGCAAATGGCAAAAGTATTGTGGCATTGTGAGCGCAGGTTGCGATTTACCAGAAAAAATGTGGTTCATATAATTGAGTGAAAACTTGGTTTATGCTCCCATTCATGGATAAATTAATTAGCGAAAATCTATAAATTCTTTCGAAATTGAATTATTTTCTTGTAAAAAGGCTTAAGTGACAAAAGACTTGACACATATTATCAGTGTGATTCAGGTTCCTAGGATGGCTCCCTACTTGCTTTACGGTTTTATTTTCGCTCTCGTCCCCTCTATTCTTTCAACGCCATCACAATCCAAAACAAATGTTGTGGAAGAGTCGACAAATGTCCCAATCAGACATTGTGCCAACTCAGAAAGAGGAGAATATGCAGACTTGAACACAATCTTTCTGGACCCACCCTGTGAACCAGCAGAAAATGGATATTGTGGATTGAGACGCAACCAGAATTACACCTTCATTGCAAAATTCCTCTCGAAATTTGCAGCAAAATCTTTAAGCGTGAGAGTATCCACTGCGGATCCGCAATTTGGGTGGGAAACTCTTCTATGGCCCGTAAGTGAAGATCATCATAAATCACAAATAAAGTGTGCATATTTAATGGAAGAGATAAATCAGAAATTAATTTAGCCACTGGCCTGGTTCGTTACAGGAGTTTAGCGTTTGTGCCAGGTTCAATATCACTTGTCCTCAAGATTCAAACAGTTTAGTGGAGGCGTATTTGGATAGACAGGTCTCCCTTATATTCAAGTGATAAACTACATTATGATCCTATGATATAATTTGCAAAATATAATTGATCACTATGTCCTGTGCAGGTTCCGAAGGGAGTCCCACCAACTAGGGCTCTTGTCCGCGTTCGACTGCTCGGAATGAACGAAGATTTCTCAAAGAAGATCATGATATGCCGGGAATTTAATGTGCAATTGACTTAAACATTTTTTAATTGATTTCTATGTATTTATTTCAATCTGACAAAAGTTAGTATTCTTTTAAGTCATTATGTATATCGATGATTAGTCAAATTTAAATATTTTAATTCTCAAACAAAGTCACAGTTTACAAATGTGGACAGTTGAATTTTAATACATATTTTCTAGGTTGACATCATCTCTCAATTAACCTCGGTGGAATGCTTGAACGACTTTGTTATGTCTGATTCTGAGCGGCATTGTCTTTGTCTTTCAAATGCAACTTGAGATGCATTCGAAGATACGCGTTCGTTGCAAATCCCTTGCCACATTCTCTGCATTTGTGAGGTTTACTTTCGACGATTCAGATGCATCGCCTCAAGGTGATTCTGCAAATAAATTCTCTTGAAAAATGCCTTTCCACAATGGTCGCAGGCGAAGAGCCTTGGTTTCTCCACTCCCATGTGCTCAAACTTGATATGATCTTGCAACATATTCTCCTTCCAAAAGACTTTGGAGCATCCCTCATGGTCACACCTGAAGTCACCAATGTTATGCTGGGAAACATTATGTCGATCCATCAAGCCTTTCGAATTGGCCTGATATCCACATAAATCGCACATTTTCTTCTTTCTCTTCTCATGAACTTGGGATATATGAGCCGTCAAATTCGATTTTGACTGGAATTCCTTTCCACAGGTTGGACAAACAACCATTTTGAGATCGGAAGGTGATGGCTTTGTTCCAGTGCAGGCAAACACATGGGCTTTTCGGTCGCGAACACTACTACAAATTTTCCCACAATTTTCGCATTTCAGTTTGGAATCCTCTTTCTCGATTCCATGAGCTTTGTACATGTGAAATTCTAAAGAGTGGTTTCCCCACTTTACTGTACCACAAGATGGAACAAGCATGTGAGAATTGGCGCTTGTGTGCGAACCGGATATGACGTTGCAGAGATTGTCTGATGGCATAAGATTTCCCACATTCGGTACACAAAAATTTTTTGGACGCTGGAATCGCTGGATCTCGGGCCTTTTCTTCATCTGGACTGGTAGGATTTGTAGACTCGACTTTGGATTTAGCTCCATCTTCTTCATTAACGGCTTCAGGGTGTTTGAACAGTTTGTGTTTCTCAACATCAGCTTTCGTAGCGAATCCCATTTCACAAAGATCGCATTTCTCTGGAGGGATTGATCGATCCTTTCCACATCCTCTAGCGTGTCTCCGATAGTGACTATTATGGTCAAAAATTTTGCCACAATTTTCGCATGTTGGCAATTTATTTTTTCTATGTGGTCGAACGATTTGGTGCATCCGTATTTCGTGATATTCGAGACTGAGTTTGTTAAAGAAGTTTGCATCACAGGATTCGCATTGATATTCTCCTTTCTTCCCTTCATGTTTTGCTAAATGGGATTTGAAAAGCTTCAAGTTTAATCCAGAATAAACTTTGGAACATCCTTTCCAAGGACAATGATGGAGCTCCTTGGCTCTTCCCCCATCACCAATATTATGTTTGCGATAAAGGTGGATAGTGAGATTCTTCTTCGCTTGATAATTGTGTCCACAAATGTCGCACTTGTAGTTGGTCTTCTTTCTTTCGTGGACGCAGTAGACGTGAAGGGAAAGAGATTTCCTACCTTTGCATATTTTATCACATGACTCACATTTCAATTCTTCCACAAATTCCTCGTGATAATGAGCAGCTCGACGATGTTCGTTGAGCGAGGCTAGATTTACAAATCCTTCGGAACAGAAATTGCATTTCACGAGGTCCAAGCCGTGGATACGTCGTCTGTGCTGCTTGTACCGCTGCTCATTATAATATACAACTTGAGGGCATTTATCACATTTAAAAGGTCCTGACTTTTTCTTTCTATTATTTCCCTTTGGTTTCGATTTGGACTCGGAGGCAGTTGTTCCAGGTTTTTGATTACACTCCTCATCATCAGTAGAAGTCGGATTCGCATCGTCCTCGCATACTTCTGAAGACTGCTCACTTTCTCCTTCTCCATCATCTTCTTCATCCGGCAGCCATGCGTCATTGTCAGTACAAGCACCGTTGTCGTCATCATTTTTTAACTGTTCGGGACTTCCTTCAGACAACGGATCATTCAGCTCGAAGTCCCTATCAGTCTCCTGATTTGATGGCACATCTTCTTCTTGCTCCACCTCTTCTTTTATGACTGTCTCTCTTTCTTTATCGTCGTTGTCATGGCAGGATTGTTTTGATGAAGCTGAACCTTGTTGCAGTGATGGTGATGGCAATCGCCCTACCATAAAAAAAGACAACACAAAATAGGTATTTTCAAAATTGTATAGAGTCACCTAGACTGATCTAGAGCACATTTATTTTTATTAACGACTTCGATCTTGAATAAACAGTCTTACCTTTTTCCCTTCTAGTCCTTGTTTCAACGGATTGATTACCTCCTTCAATTTCCTTTTTCACCTTGGAATTAATTGAACTTGCGCTATAATTAACTTTGCCAGTACCAGTACTATCCAGGATTTTTCTTAATTGAAACTTTGCCTCTTCATATTTCTTTCTGACTTCCTCCAGCTCTTT
>JAHZMX010000255.1:6608-20435 GCA_027743895.1 Seira musarum
CAAAAAAAAATTCAAAAGCTACGAATGTAATTTTTTTGAAGATGTCGGACGTAGAAACAGAAAAATGTTTCAGAAAGTTATTTCACTTGATACAGGGGTTAACAAATGGATGAGCATTTAGTCACAATGATTCTTTAAGTTACTTTTAACACTTTTAACTCCGAAGAGTCTCCATCACAATTGCATTTATGGCGGTCTCAGACTCTCAGATTAAACGATACTACGTATCGTTAATCGTATCGGAACTATAGCTAATTTTGTATAGCAATAAACTTTGGATATCAGTATGCCATTCAATGGCATTAAAAATTGAAAGAACAACCCAAACGTAAAAAAATTTTCCCAATTTTGTCGACTTTATCAATTTTTTATAAAAATACCAGCAAACCCGTAGCAAAATATAGATATTTTGCTTTCTAGGTCTATTAATGTCACAAATAATTATTCTTCGTTTAAAAAAGAAAATTAAAAAAATTGCCAGTTTCATTCATTCGGACCCGTGGACTTATTGTAAGGAGTTCCTGTCGTAGACATACACCGTTGGATTGCTTTCGTAACAGATAGCGAAATTACTCATTGCCTTTTGTCCTATCCCAATCCTTGTAAAGCAGATTTATTCCTGGACATGCATGCCTATGCCATTCTTCAGAAGAAGATGATAGGTAAATGATCAGGAACAGTTAAAACAACTCAAGCATTAAAAAGTGAATTTCAATGTTGCCATCAAATCCTACTCTCACTGCTGACGCATGATGGGTGAAGAATCGCGGGTGTTTTTCGATTCCACTACAGAAAAAAATTGTCTCACAGTGCCCCTTTCGCAGTTGGATTTTGGTGGGAACTGAGCGGGTAGGCAGCATTTTCATTTTCCACGTAAACACATTAGAGTGCATTTATTCATTCAGCTCAATGCACTTTTCATGCAAACGCTTTTTTCGGGAACATTCGTTCAACTTTTTCCCTTTCAACTCGTTTTTATAGTATAGATTGTCGAATAAATCCAGTTCGCAATTATATGATTTTATAACCTTTCTTATTAAAGTACAGAAATCTGCATACAATGATAACTTTTAAATGTCATAAATCACAAATACGAAGTTAAAGACATTGGAGATATTTGACAGATAAATATTTTCATTCATCTATTAATTCCAACTTTCAATTGAGTCCGGTAAAAATGTGTTAAACAAATTTTATATAAAAACCGAATCCGTTTATTTGCAAGGTAACGCCCCGAAGTGCCAGCCGTAATCGCATATACCAAAAAATACTGTCGAGAATAGCATGGTTTTCTGATTAGGAACCCATTTCGTTTTCCCTGTAAAAACATTGATGGTATTTTTATTTCTAATCTTTTATGCGAAAGTTGTCAATAAGCATCGACACCTCTACTGATCTCACGGATCATATTGGTAACACGAGTACTAATTGGACTGGGGAATAGTTTATCTGCTAAATTGAATAATATCCGAGATTGCCGATTTTAATGTGAGTCATTGATCTTCCATTAGGATAATGTATAAAAATGCATAGTAAGTATACGACCTTGAACATTAGAATTAAAATTATAAATAACTCTGATGATCCACAGAAAACGAAACGGATTTGTAATAAAAAAATGCTGATCTCGAGGGTATGTTTGGTATATGCGATTAGGGTGGCAACTAGCGGGGTTTCCCTTGTTAGTTTTAACTGTNTGAGTCATTGATCTTCCATTAGGATAATGTATAAAAATGCATAGTAAGTATACGACCTTGAACATTAGAATTAAAATTATAAATAACTCTGATGATCCACAGAAAACGAAACGGATTTGTAATAAAAAAATGCTGATCTCGAGGGTATGTTTGGTATATGCGATTAGGGTGGCAACTAGCGGGGTTTCCCTTGTTAGTTTTAACTGTAATGGTCTGCCTGTATCTTGTAAACTGAAAGAGTTCAACCGAAATTAGAAAAAAAATTGGTCAGGTTTTTTTACTTCTTAATCCTTTCCCTCCGCCGGCTCTAGGTGTGGATGTGGTATAATAAAAATGTTGGATCTCCAACATTTTCTTTGAAGAAAGAAATGCAATAAAGGCCGTAGCGGACCCCACAATTTCTACCTTTTTATCCCACATTATCCCATTTCGCAATAAAAAGGAAAGAAAACTCCATATTTCACGGCAAAAGGTGGAAATGCACAAAGCCACAAAAGACCACTTTCTCTTGTGAAGTGGCACATGCACAATAATAAGACCACCTCGAAATGGCACCATTCTTTCCTTTGCAGTGATGGTGATAGCGTCACTTTTGTCAAAAAAAATGAAAGCACAAGGGAAAAATATATTAAAAATTCTGAGACTGTCGTCCGAAACGGCTTATAAAGATTGAAAGAAAATATGAGTGTGGGGTTCGTGTTTGTGGAAGAAAATGGTGGTGCGAGGTGATGTCCCTCATATTGATGAGGGTGGGAATGAGAGTGACATGAAAAATCTCTGGGACGTTTAATTGCTTTCACGACACCCGCGGAATTCTCAAGAAACCTTTTTCTCGGTCATCCCAAAAACCATAACGAAAAATGAAAAAGTCGGAGTCAGAACCATTTTTTTACCGCATCCCTATCATGTCCTTGCCAAAAAAAGAAGCTTTTTCACCCGTTGCAATCACAGTCACGGAGAGCTAAAGGCATATTAAAAAAAGCAAGGAAGCCGAAATATCATAATTTTAGTTTTTGGAAAGTAGAATATGACAGGAAGTGCAGTCGGAGTGGCAAAGGATGCATGCTGGAAATTCTTTTCCGATGCATGTGCCAAGGTGATTCCTGGAACTGAATAAATCATGCCAATGGCAATGGATCTTTTATGGGGCGAATTGAAATCGCCGTGGTCATTTCGACGACGCCAGATGAATCCAACCATTTCATGCACGCACATGATGTACGAATACCTTAAGTTCATATAAAAGCATATCTAACAATAAAATTGCTCATTGCAGCATAATAAGCATCTTGGGTAAATGCAAAATGTTAATAAACGTGGACGAATGTTCAACCTGAAACTGATACAATTTTGATGCAATCCACTCAACTCAACTCAACAAGGCCAAGCTATATCTCCAGAATTCTAAAAATACTTCTGTTATGAAGATTTTGAAATCGACGCGACGGATGGTTTTTTATAATATTGTCTCAATTCTGATCAGATCTCATCTCATTGCAGAAGTGGGACAAAATCGAATTTTATAATTCGGAATGATTAGAAAAAATTTATAATTTTATTCTCATAATCAGTTGATATTTTTTTCAGCCCTCCTTTTTACCCATCACGTCACACCACTTCATATCATGTCATAATCATAATGTCACTATTCATGATAAACCGACAATGAAAGTGACAAACCATAAACGTAATATTACTGACTTTCTTTCAAGGTAAGTAAACCCGAACACTTCCCCCTAATCCATCCACTTTTCCTTATTCTTCGTATTGTCATTCAAGTCAACCGAAACAGCACACTTTTTAATAAATTTCGAGGACGTGCTGTCATATCAACATTTACTAAAAAGCAGGATCTACCTATTCATAACACCTTCTCAAAATGTTCATAATCTATGCAAGGAGGGGAACATAAAAAAAGTTTTCAGGAGAACATAATACCCGCGTAAAATGACAGCAATAAGGATCAAGGCTGCTGCAATATTAATTCCAAGCTATTTGTCTCCTCACCCTTCATCTTCCTTTGAAATAAAAGAAAGCCGATTAAAAAGAAAGTTGAGAGCACTGAGGAAAAATGAGGAAATGAAAAATGCCTTTAAACTTTAACTACAATAGGAATATAAAAACGTGTAAAAAAATTTTTTTTTGGATTGCATCCGATTCTAAAATTTTTCATTTTTCCACGCACAAGAAAAAATGCGTGATCAAACATTATTTTATTCCTGCAAAAGATTTTCGCCAGAAATTAAATTCCGCCCGTATAGAATTTGTAAAGCTTAAACGCTAATAAAATGACAACTCTTCACATGTTGGACCAGCGACAAACGAAGATATAAAAATCAAAATATTTTTACTAGAAATTCCTGGATGAAAATAATTGAGAAACACCCAAATTAAGATGAGCTGGCTAACGCCTCAGCTCATAAATAAAATATTTTTTTTCTTTAGAATCCATTACGTAAGTGGTCTAGAAAACCTTCAGTTTTGCTTGTGAATTTTTTGTGCGAAATGAGAAGAAAAATAATGTACAAAAATTAGGAAGAATGACATCGTGTCCTCTTGCAAGCATATTTACAATTGTAACTAGAAACGTTGAACATGGGATTCAACGAATGTTTTTCAAACAAATTTCTCATTTGTAATTTTAATTAAAAATGATGGAGACATATATTTGTCAAGCAAATAAACTAGGAAAAATGAAATATTTTCGAGGACAAGGCAAACAGTTCCAGTAAAATATTTAATGAGAGAATTCATTTTGTCCAAATAAACGAGTATTAAATATTATTACGAAATGCGAAATGATTATGAAATAGTTTGGGGTTGTCCAGGTGGAAAAATGAAATAAAGAATGAAATGTTTTAATGTTGAATGATCATGTCATCTTCCTCACTATTTACTTGACCGTGTTACCGACACCGTAAGCCTCATATTACTTTTCGGTATGTCAGTCGTGAAGTGAACGAGCTGAGGCAAATGGTTTTTTCATTAGAAGTGAAGCGAGAAAAGTATTTGTATCCATTTCTCTCGTCGAGAGAAAATTGACCGCGTGAGGGAAATGACAGGTTTAATAAAAATCTTATATATTTTACCGGCCGTGTCCTGTCTTGTCTTTCTCGAGCTGTCATTTATCATCCCATAAAAAAATAACGAGTGGAAAGTAAAAGTGTCAGGATATTTAGCCATCTCCATTTCTAAGTCTCTCTGTTTTTCGGACATTTACAAAAACTTTTGGAGACACGAACGTATATGAGAGAAAAGGTGTAGTAGGTTTACAATATCGTTGGTTGGACTAACCGATAAATTCGATGGAACATGACCGCGATTTTTTTCTTCTTTCGAGAAGCACGCGGAAACCCTTCCTCTTTTCCGATCTCTACCTCAGCCTTAATGCAATATTAATTTTCAATGACGTTCATCAATGCAATGTCCGCATAAATAAATAACTCCAACCAACACATCTGATATTCGAAATAATTAAGGCAGAACGTTTAGATCCTGTAAAATGGCTTTGTATTTTGATTGCGCAGTATGTTAGTTCACGCGTTAACGAGAACGAGAAAAAAGGTTCATCTGTTATTCTACGCAATTCATTTTGTCAAAAAGAATTGGTAAGACTTACAAATGTCAGCTTCCAATTAATTGATGAAAGCAACGAAGTAATCATTTTCAGTGAATCATAAAAATTAGGAAGAAATTAACTTTGAATATTATTGTTTTACGATAGAAATTTTGAAAATAAATGAAAACGTTAATTGAATAAAAATGGCGAAGCCGAAAATCAAAAGAGTAAACAAAAACTCAAAAACTAGCTTTTCCTATTTTTCTCAATAATATTGGGGATGAAAAAACCTGTGAGGTGAAGGGAGGAGCTTTTCATCCTTCCCGATGATGTTTACTACCACTTCCGTATAGCCTTCTCCTTTTACTCTGCTTAAATGGCTTACGTAACAAGATCAACGCACCTTCCATATCAAATAAATACGTTGCTCAACTCACCGGCTTTATATCCGGTATCTGGCTCTCCCTTTTCAACTTTACTTCGCGTTCCTTGCTTTTCCCTCGGATTGAACGCATACAAATAATATGCCCGAGGATTTCTTTTCTATTTCCTTTCTTTCTGATTAGAAATACTCTAGCATTGTGCATTTTTATTTGCCGTAGTTCGCCTCAGGTAAATGAAGAAGGTGAAATAAAGTCATTTTTGCTCAACTTCCAATATTTTATATTTACCCAAAAACTTTATCCAACAAAAATGTTTGTTCTGAACTTGTATTCACTCGTTATTTTCAGAACTGCTTTCATTTTCCCCTTTCGCATTGGGCTGGTTGTGGTTTCTAAATTTTCTCCTTGTAGCGCAGTGAGCAACCAAGATGAAATACGTTTATGTCAACCAGTAAAAAAAGGAAAAATGAGGTGCACGTTTTTTTTTCCAAAATAACCAAGGAAGATAAGTGGGAAAAATGAATTAGTGGGAAATACCTGGAATTCCCATTTTCCCATCCATCATATTGAGTGGGAAAATGGGAAAAATGTCCAAAATGCCGTTGGGGCTACTTGAGACGCTCCCGCCATGTATTCAAGTGTATTTACTCAATGGCTATATATTAATGCATTGTTTAAATGGCCCATGTTAATTAAATACAATTTCCCACTTTTGGACATTTCTCCCATTTTCCCGGGAAAAATGATTTCCCGCCGGGAAGCGAAACTCTTAAATGTGGGAAACTTCTCGTCCTTGAAAATAACCTTTTTTCCTACGGGCCTGTATTTGCAGTGGCATCATAGGCATTTCTTGTGTAAATGCTTGAGGATGCGTAAGTGTTTGTGCCGTCCTTAATGCTAACTATTTACCCTTGTCTTGTTCTTGATCATGATCAAGATCATTATTTGCGGCCTTTTATTTGAACAGTGCTAGAATGCAGTTAGCTCAACCGTGAAATTTTTGGTAGTTGCGTAATACACGATACATGTCAGCATAATTAAAGGAATTGAAAAAAGTGCAATGTTTTTTTTTCTTATGGAAATTAAAGCTTCCGGATATGATGGTTTGAAACTCGAAATTCAATTCAGAGTAAAATGGGATAGAAAAAAGTCATTCTCACATGATATCTGTGTTGCCGTTCAGTTGTCAGAGCCGTTCCCTGCATTTGCTACGGATACCAGGTTCCATAGAATTTCTTCTCGTACGACGTGTTACAGAAAAGGCTGATTAGTTTGCTCAATTCTTTTCAATTTTATTTTACATGTGCTATTTTTTTCTTATTATAAGACGAACTATTTGCGTAATGATAATTTTAACCCAATTTCAATCAGTAAAACAACAATTTATGGAATACAATGATTTGATATGGTTAAGCGGCACCATTCGCCGTGACTTGCTAGGGGTAATTCAGGTTGACAGCAGATGTAATTGAAGATATTGCGTTATTTTTGGTAATATTAAATTTGCGTTTGGCAGTACTGAAAATGTATGCGCAAGAGTGATTACTAAATTATATGAAAATATCTTAAATGAATTCATAGTTTTATTGTTAGTTAAAAAAATCTGTATCATACGCGTTTTAAACGTGCTTTGGCTCCTTTCAACGTCAAATGCCAGACTTTCTCAATTAATGTCTATCTAAAATACCACCGATTTAGGTAAGATTTGCAAATTAATGAACCATTTTGGAGTAATTATTTTTTATTCCTCAATTATAACTACTTCAATTCTTAAAATTTACACCTGAAGAAGTATCTGTTCACAATTGAATTATATTTCCTCCCATTTAATTATAAAACGGCGTCCAGGTTACTCCAGTCATGATAAAACCGCATTTCCGTTAAAGGAATCTTTTTCGTGGAATGGAATAGCTTAAATACTTTCGCCAGTAATCCCATTACAATGGATTAAGGACAATTTCAGAAAGGGAATATTGTAAATCCAACTTTTGCTTCGTACGCACGACAGAAAAAAAATTGTTACTGTTGTATTGCCAACGCAACAGAAGAGAATTGAGCCTCAATCGCAAAAAAAAATCCGTGAATGAAAGTCGTGTGGCATTAACAATTTGTCGTAACAGCGTTTTTTCCTTATTTCTTCCCTCACAAGTCAAATCCTTTTCCGACAAATTTATCACGTGATAAATTAAAAAATTAAGACGTTTATAACTATTTTTTAAGATCTTCACTATCCCTCTTTAACCATTTTTCTTAACTTATGAGCTTTTGCAGGGGGAATGGGCGAGAATTACAGTCACTTACAAAAACATAGTTCTTTTAAATAGTTCACTATCACCATTAGTGCTGCAATTGCAATTACATGAGGATGAGCAAGGAAAAAAATAGGAGATAATGGGTCTGGGAAAGATCATTTGTTATACTTCTCGTCTTAAGTGGTCTCCTAAACAGAGAAATAAAAGTTTCTTGTGGAATGGGATTTTACTTTCGTTTTGGGAATAGAAACATAAGTTTCGTGAGAGAGAAAATGGGAGGGTATTTTGTAACCTGAAAAATATTTTTTTGTGGTTTTTCCTCTCAAAGAAAAATGTGGCAATGAGAAACGACGAAAAAGCTACTAAGTAGAAAGCGAGATACGTAAATGAGAATTATATCTGCATTGTAGAGCTCGGGAAATCCTTGCATACTTCGTGAAATATTAAATTAAAATGCGTGTTAAATTATCCAGTAGCCGTCACTCATTTTCGATGTGGTCATTTCAAATAAATCGTTCGCAGATTCTGCGTTCAAAATGTATCGTATTAATTTTCAAATAAACGCTAAACCGCTGTGCTTGCAGAATTCGACGAGTTTTAGCCAGAGATGAATATTACCTTGAGTAAAAAATGGGTAAAAACGGGTTAAAATGGGTAAGAATGGGAAAATATGAGGAAAATGAGTTAAAACGATTTTACCCATTTACTTATGAACGTTTAAACCCATTTTTACCCATTTAAGCCAGTTTTAGCCCACTTTTACCGGATTTGATCATTTTCTTTTTTTTTTCCATTTAACCTATTTTTACCCAGTAAAACACGTTTTTAAGCATTTTTACCTTTTCAACGCATTTTTACTCAGTTTTAGCTTTTTTTACACACCCGTTTAAACCCGTTTTGAAACCGAACGATAGAAACCCATTTTCATTCACGATCTCTCCCTAATCCTAAGTTTTCCTAGTTCGATAACATCCCAAAGATGTATAATCATTTCATGAGTACTATTCTGTGGGTCTATTTTTTATTCAATTTCACAGCACATTACTTCAACCCAACGAACCCTGGGTTATTGCATAATGTCGTAGTAAACAGTTCCAAAGCTTTTGGGAAATTGATTATTATCATTATGTTTATGCTTATGTGATTGCGACACTTACTACACAACAACTCAATGTTGAAACAACAACGAAATTCCGCTGTACAAAACGTTGGATCTTATAGGAAAAGGAAGCTAATGAATAAAAAGGTTTCCTCATTTCCACAAAATAAACTTCGACGGCTAAAACTTTACCGGTTTTAAAATCATGAATTTTATTAGAAACTAGAAAAGGAAAATCGAGGAAAAGAAAGTGCCTATGTCGAACAATGTCACTTTTATGAAATCATAAAGTAAAGTTTCAAAAGCAAAAAGGATCCGTAAATTGCTAAACGGATCATACTCATCTTTCAACTCCATTCGCTGAAGTTATCCACGCAGTTAAGAACACCACAAAAAATACCTGAATTAAAAAACTTCTCAATATGATGTTTTCTTTGTGTGACGTAAGTAATCTGATCGATTGTGTTTGTCATGTGAATGCTTATTTTTAGCGCAATTATATCTCTACAGAATAGACACCAGAGAGAATTAGCCGAACCATCCGTTATATTCCACGAATTAAATTCTACGCGTACGAAACACCAACCGGATTCATGGTTTGTTTTTGAAATCGATCGATCGATTCATTTTTGTGAATAATGATCACATCCGTCGAAGTTATGGATGGTAATCTTTTAAATAATTGTAAAACAGTCCCAGTTCTCAAACGTGAAAAAAAACAAATCGTTTCGTTACATAAAACAAAACGAGTCAAGATACTATCGCAAAATAATTTTCTTTACTTCAAACCTGTAATTGTTTGGACGATAAGATAGTGTTATAGTAATCTCCAATGGGAAACAATTCGATTTGAAGTGATTCAACAAAGTGCAAATAAATCAGATTATTGAACTTTTCTTTCTCTCTTGAGAAAGTGATTAGATTACTTATGCAAAGTCAAATTGCTGTAGATTTTTCTTGTGAGGACATTACAGAATGGACTGTTTAAAGTGTAATCGCGCTGAAAGGGAATGGAAAACATTCGCTTTATTCATTCATGTCCCTCTTCATATCTAATCTGGAAAGTATTTTCACTTCCAGGCGGAAGTCTTGCAAAATGATGTTTTCTTGATGTTTACCTTCGTCTTCAAAAGAGCAAATAGTACTTTAAAGATGTACAGCAGAGCAGCTAACATTACATAATATATTCCACTGTAGTGCAGTGCGTATGAGAAATTAAACAGTGATATTGTGAATAAAGTGTGCAATAATGATACATATTGTTAACTGCATTAAAAAAGTTGACTTCTACCTTGCAAAATAATTTTGTAGCTTTTTATACTTCACGCATTCATCCAAACATGAATTTCAGAGCCAAGCCTAATTAGCGGCTGTCGAAGGGAGATGAATGAGATGATAGAAGCACAATTGCGCAAGAAATCGTGACCCTTTAGTTCAAACGACGCAAGAAGGTTTCAAGGCAAGAAAACCTCAACTTATTTATCCAGGCAGGAATGACCCAAGGTTGCGTTGCGTTTTCAAAATGTCTAGTTAGACTGTTAAACTAGCTGCAACGGAGAATACCTTGAAAATTGAAGAATTGAAAAAAATCAATGCGTTGTAGATTTGGTTAGCATCATTTTAATAAACGCGCTTCAAATACATCTCGTTGAACTTTTTCATTAAAAGATGTCTCATTCATTTTTTTTGCATTTGATCGACCTCAGGCAAAAATGAGCCGAATTAAGAAATTAATGGTACCATAGATTGTAGGGTTCTCAAAACATCTAGTTAAGTAAGGAGGCATCTACGTAAACCAACAAACATTCTTGTTTGGACTATGAATATTCTACCGATGCATTGTAACAATATCTTCTCGCAAAAGAAAATCGGCTCTGATTTAAATTTCAAGACGCGACGGTTTTCTTGATATTTTCGAACTTATAGTGCAACACAAATACAAAAGTTCGTTTTACAAAAAAATTCCCACATAAATAGCATTATATGGTGTGATATAGAACACTAAAAAACAGAAATGCATATCTATTCCGTTGAAGAAGCAATCCAGCGCAGCGGCAAAGAACAAAGGAGAAGGGCAAATACTAAAAATTCTGCAAGCAACTCCAAAATGGCTTATGTACGCATATGGATAAGAAGGAGACTTCGGTTTGAGAAAATGATGGTGTGAGAATGCGTTCCACATATTGATGAGGCTGGGATAGAAAGTGACATGAGAAATCTCTGGGACGCTTAATTGCTTTGAAGACATTTGCAGAATCTCCAAAGAAACTTGATTTTTTCCCTCTGCTGCTGCATTGCATCAAAGATGTCAGGTCCACATGAGTCAACAGACCAGACCATTAAAGTTTATTTTTTAATGAAAAATAAGCAAAAATATTTTTACGGCATTTGCTTTCATTCACTTACAAACTGCTTTGAGTTTCTAAACTTTAAAAATCATAATCACAAGGACTTGATTCTACTCTTCAAAAAGAAAGTAGTTGGGCTCATAATTTTATAACAATATATTCCATCCTGAAAAACGTAAAATAGAAACGAAGAAAATTACGAATTTAAGAAAACTTCGGAAATCATGAATTAACAAGCAAAAACGCGGGATGAACAAATCCCCGAGAAGGTATCTGAGACTTCATTTCCTGTCGAAGATTCGAGAAATATTTGTTTTTAAACATTTAATATTGAAATCCTACATTTTTGTGCTTTTACCAGCAGATCCAGTTTTCGTTTTTCAGGTCCAGAAAAAATGCATTTGTTTGTAAAGGAGAGTGTGATAAAAGAGGGAAAGGAATATAAGTGAAATGAAAGGGGTTATGATTCATGATGCCGCTCTACGCATTCAGTTCAACCGAAAAATTGCAACCAACTTTGAAATTCTATCGAAAAAATGTACCTTACCCTTCACGTATTGTACTAACAACCCAACCATGCTTCCAATTAGCTAAAATACTTTTGGCGGTATTTCTACACCAACATGAAGAACTTGCATGTCAGAGAATATTGAGTATCCGCGTAGATTTGAGTGCAAAATGTTTGATACTTGAAAACGACAATAGATATTTCAATAGGGTACTCCGGTGCAGTGGCACATTGGTTTCGTTGAACCGGATGAAATATTTCTATCAATCAACTGGACTAAATGAAAAAAATCGTCATTTTTTAAACAAAAAAAACCTACGAGAGTGGTTAAAAAACTCCCCACGTCTCAAAATGCCCCCAAAAAAGGAATTTTGCGTATTTCGTCCATTTGCTAATATCCACAAATTGAAATGGTGGTGAATGAATGGACATTAGTTTTCCACTGCATTAGACATTTTGATCCTAATTGATAAAACCCATTGGATGACTATTATCATTAAAATCTGCAAAAACCTGCAGACTACGGAGTGTATGGAACGTTTCAAAGGATTTGCGATTCCAAGTAAAACCATTTCGTACATTTCCACAATGATTCAGAGAAAATCTAAAACCCCGGCATTCACCACAAACTCGCTTTCCCTTGCCCACTCATCTTTTCTGTCGGCTATTTACTCACATGAAGGACTTCGTTAAAGTGTTTTCATCGTCCGATCACAATATTTATATAGCCTCACGGAACAATACATTTCGTGGCTAGTGGTTTGGTTAGTTCGATTCAATATAAACTATAATATGATCTGAAAGCTTAATATCCATGAATTTGATCCAGAAGAACACTTACCCGTTTTTGTGTATCGGATCGAGTCGGATAAAAAAGGGTTAAGCATAGGAAGTGGTCATTCTATCTTTGGACATATGATACCTGTTGTTTCACATGAAAAACCGTTTTGTAAAAAATGATCAGACAGTTTGCTCCCCATCAGCTTAAACATTGCTTCACGAGTGTTTGTGAATCCCATGGAACAAAACACGTAAATAAGCCCCTCTTCAATTCCATTTTTTTCTGAATTCTTTTTAGAACCCTTGTTTGTGCGGTTTGTTCAATCCACTAAAGCCCGTATCAGACTGTGATAACTGGAAAAGACGCCTTGCATCTCTGCATTGGAATACATATTAATCAACTTCAAAAGTAATAAATCACTAAAATTCCTTCTGTTTACACGTCAAGCACTCAGCATTTTTTAGTTGATTTGTTTGAACTAAATTTAGAAGATTTTGGCAAAGACTAAAGCTTTCATATTAATGAGGGTACATAATGGTCACACGCAATAATTACTTATTTACTTCAATCTTCATGGAAAACCTTCATCTCCGTTTCACTCAATGCGAATACACTCCATTTACATTTTGGGTCGTAAGCTCACGTACTTGAGCAATTTATGACGATATCCTATACCTTGACCGAGCTGAATGAAAAGGAGGAAGAAAGTTACCTATCTTCCGTCCCTCACTTTTTTGTTTCTCTTACAAGGGAATGGCCCCGAGTGCCCCCCGTAACCGTATATACCAGACATACTGTCTTGATCAGCATTTTTTTCCGCATCAGATACTGTTTTCAAATCACTGCGGAAATGTCTGGGTGATTTTTAATTTTAATTTTATTATCGAATTTTGCAATTGTTTGGATGAGGATCGACATCAACTCTAAAAATTATCTTAGCACGAATATTTTTATACACGACAGACGCGGAGTACGAGGATAAGGTCCATTGTATCTGTTGGCCGAAACGAAAAAATTAACGCTATGGCCGATTTTGTGAATTGGTGTCGACCTGGATTCGGAGCATTGTAACCCAATGCATTGTAGGTATACAATTTCCCATACAAAAATCAAAATTAAAAATCGTCCAGACATTTTCGCAGTGATTTGAAAACGGATTCTTATACAGAAAAAAATGCTGATCAAGACAGTATGTCTGGT
>JAHZMX010000256.1:0-38309 GCA_027743895.1 Seira musarum
AGAAAATTGAAATACATAATTAAGTTCATCTAAAGCTCGATATACCTGCGGAGTTTGAGGAGCAAAATAAAAATGACAGTAAAATCCAGCAAATAACATACATACTTATATATCTGTAGGTTTTCGCAGAAAAAGGCTTTGCACATCAATTTTAATGTCCTTTTAAAAGTCAAATGAGATTCTATGATTGAATCCAGTTAGTAGCGTATACCGCTCCACAATTAAGCATTTATGATATGATCAACAATCCATTAAGCACATAAAAGATCTCGTAATAACTCACACAAAAACCTGTGTCATAATTTCATAAATAAGCAATTTTGTATTTACCAATGGATCACATTAGAGAGGGGAAATTTTGAATTACAATTAGTTTGGATTGCAGTTTTAAACGACTGCTTTATTGTTGCGTCTATGTCTCAGGATGAAACCGCATCATCCACTGACGATATATCAAGCTTTCATTGTCCTTCCGCCCATATTTTTTATTTTCATTTTCCATGTTTCACAGTCACAATTCATATATTGCGTTCCATTACTTAGAAATACTCTACCTAAACATGCGAATTGGACTTCCTTTTCGTTTCAACAAGCTTATATATTCTTTCCTTCTTTATTACAACCAGATTGCATTGATGAAAATAATATGTAATTGGTTCAACTAGAAAAATGTTTAGGTCACTAACTAGTCAAGTCAAGCTAAAGCTAAACCGAACAGAGCTAAGTGAAAGCAAAGCTCGTGTGTGTGACAGCGACAAAACTTTTCTGCAGCTGGAGAGAAAAGAGTCATTTTATGGCTTAGGCATACAACAACTTACTATGTTACAATACATTTTCTTTTTTCGTGATGGAAAGTTGTCTTTGCGTGCGTACACATGCTCGACTTTTTATTACGTAGCTGACGTCATCAGCGGAGTATTCATTTCGATTGACATGTCTGTGTGTCTGTCTGTCCGTCTGTGCAGGTGATAACTTTCAAAAGAGGTCACGGATTGACCTGAAATTTGGAAAAAAAAGTTCCTGACGTACTGGGGAAGTCACCTATTTCTTTTCAGCAGAATCGGTCGAGAAATAACGGCAGGGTCAAAGGTTGAAATTTTTTTATATTGCACATATGGATTTTAAGAGCTCATTCAAAAGCGCTTGAAAAACTGAATAAGGCTGTTAGTTTAAAATTTGGAAACTGTTGAAACTTCTTTTTCATTGCAATGGCTTGTGATAACTCTTTCAAAAACCCTTGAAGTGTTGAGTATAACTCTCATTTTAATTTTTTGAAATCTGATAACCGTCCACGGCCGCGGGCAGTTATAATTGTTTATTTATGGAACATTGCGTGTGACATCTCATTCGACAGTTCTCTTGAATTCTTATCATTCAAACATGTTGCTATGCCTTTCATGAGCCGAATTAGTGGGTTCAAGTGCAAGGAGCTGTTTCTCCTATGGACAACCTATGGAGCTTGGTATACATTGAAACAATATTCTGAGAACAATCTCTCGCCGTTAACCCTTTCAGCTACGTCGTTATCGCTGTTGAACAGCTTTATTTTATCTGACACAGAATTTGACGTAGTACTGGACAATAAAAAACTGGACTTTAAAGGTTCCTTCTATGCTATGAGTAAAAGTACAGACTATCGGTTTGGCGAGTGTAAATGATAGTACTTGATTTGTACATTCAACTTCGAAGCATAGCAAACCCTGATAATTATTTATCCGTTTAAATTAAGTACCCGTTAAAACTTACACATGGATTAAACTCTGAAATCCCGATTTCTACTATCTCTGATAAATTTTCTCTCCAGCCATTTGTTCTTTTTTGGAGTGATGAAACTATGTTTTAGCATTATTCAGTTCAGCAGACTAATCCAAGAGAAAAATAAGAAGGGTTAGTCTAGTCGAGTCGACTTATTTAGCAGTCCTGCAAATCAATGAAATTAAATGTAGAACATGAACAAATGGGTTTACAGAAAGTTTCCTTGAGTAAAAATGCGTTCCAGAGAGATTTCGTAAGAATTAGGGACGACAATAGGGTTTAGAAAACAAGTTGAATCGGGTTTAAATCAGGAAATTTCGAAATAGATCAGGAATGGATCGTAAAATGCCTGAAATGGTAATGGATATATGGGGTGAAATAACAGACTTAACGGAGTTTGTTTGGTGTCAAATATTATAACATTTGGAAAATTGAATAGGTGTATTTAGGTTGGCAATAGACAAATAATTTAAAGTGTGTTGAAAGGAATACCTAGATCCAAAAACCCAGCGTTTTTTGTCATTCCAGTTTTCCACTCTGAATTGTGTGTTATGAGCAATTTCAGTTAATGATGAAAACTAAACAACGATTGGTCAATGGAGAAAGCAAAGCAGAAGCTGTAGTCGTTGTATGACAAAGAAGTAAAGTGAAAGAATTTTTGGTTGCAGAATTCTCTACTGTTGATGATGAGAAGAGGCGAAGAAAGTAAATGTAAGCATGATTACAGAAGAATGAGGCTGACATCATTATTTCACGACATTTCCCAATTTATCTCGGCTCAGATAGCAAAGGGGAAAAATGCCTACATGTTTTCCATGTTTAAGTGGAAGAGTAGATTCATAACATCCACTCAGAAATTGTTTTTCCGTTTGGTTGAGGGGAAGCAGTGGGCATCAATAACATTACATTTTCGCTGTTTTTGGTCTTTTCCCTGTTCCTTGATCTACTTTTTTCCAGCATGTTTGTCTTCTTCTTTTGGAACTTGAAAAGGAGAAATTACTTTGACAATTCCGTTTTTATTCGCAGTCAGCCAGAGAAGGAGGATAGCAAGTGACACGAACTCGTGGAGATGTAAATAGCTAGAGTGTAAAATTGTATCAGGTCCTTTTATCACAAATCCATTTCACTTCCACTTTTATTACAATATATGTAATTGTGTAATATTGTCTGCAATAAATTGAATAATAATAAATAATAGGTTACATTTAAAAAATAAAACTCAAATGATTTCATACTCCGCACAAGACCAACATTAACTATAAGCTCATGCAGTAAAGTCAATTTACCGATTATTTAAATTTAGTTTTCTATATTTCTATTTTTACGAGAGTTTTAAAAGAAGTCAAAGTAGTTTTTATCAATATACTTATGAGAGTCGCGTCTAAGGTGAAATTATGATTGAATTTTCAGGAAAACTCAGCTCAAGCCTCAATCAAGCAAGGTTTATTAATTTTTTAAGCTCGTTTATTTTTTCACACATTGACTGGATATGAAATGGTTTGGAACAAATACAAATATCACCATGACCTGACCTAGTTGAGAAATGAACTGATTTTAAGCACTACAAGAGACTAAACATTCCTTATCGTCGGGGTAGTAGTAGTTCGCAAATTAAAAAAGTGCAAAAGTAAACTAAATTCTATTGGATGAAATGAATGCTTGCGTGTACTTGTAGCTGAAAAAATGGTATTCAACGCAAGTTGCATTTTCTTGTTGCTGTTGCTATTTCAGGTTCAGGTCAGGCATATTGGAAGCACACTCATATCAACGCCAGGGTGTTCGCAATATGAGTATAGATTCTAATAAATTCTGGATTTGCTAAAAGTTGATTATATGACATAAATCTTTACAGACAGACAGTGTATAGGTATGTGCCTATTACTTTCTTCATTGTGTTCACTCTCACAGTTTGCAAAGAAATATGTATGATATAAAAAATGCAATGCAAGAACCAATAATGAAACAAGTGAAAGTACATAAGGAGAATATTATAATGACTTTTCTTCTAATGCAATGGTTTGCTGTCAGAGATCTGCAGACAGAAACAAAAGAATTTGAGTGGGATAAACTTGAGTGTGAGTGGCTTTCAACTTAGATAGAACTTAGTTGGATCATCCCAAGGTGTTTATCAGGAATTCTTCTGCTGCATTTTGCAAAATATACAGCATGGGCCGAAATCATTGTGTGCTAGCTTAGTGAATTCACGCAACGCTTAGTTTTGACCGTTATATTTGGAAATTAATTTTTTGAAGAGAAATTTTAAAAACTTTCTCATGGACTTTAAGCGTTAAAACTAAATGTTACAAGCTTTTCATCAATCATTTCCTGCATACCCGATTTGGTTTGGCGCGAAATTGTAAGATTTCCATACTATATTTACACTTTTTTCATTGAGTTTTAATATGCCCCGATTTTTGAAAATGAGGTAAGGGCCCTTTGCTCACTCTTATTTTCCATGTTAATCTCCATAAGATTTTTTAATCTTTAGAAAAAATAATTTTCATTAAAGATCAAAAGCGAGCGTTGAGTCAATTCACTTCGCACGCAATCATGTCAACCCATGCTACGTAGTTTGCAAAATTCAGCAGGTGAATCCCCAATAAACACCCCGGGATGTGTTTTGTTGTACCTTATGTTGTGTCAATAATTTGTGGGAAACATGAAAATTGTTCCATTATTTTCCAAGTGCAAGTTGCGAAATATTTAGAACAGCTAAGTCAGTTTTTTTGCTCTTGGTCTAATCTGTTAAAGAAATAATACAACGACAATGACAGGATAACATTAAGACGCGAAAGTTGGTGTTTTACAAGCACCCCATGAACTTCCTTCTGGTCCTCTAATTCCTGTCTCGCTTAAAAGTAAAAGCCGCTTTTGCTTTTGGCAAAATATATTTTCTTGCAATACGGAATGAAATATAGTTTGTTTGCTTTTTATGGAATGAATTGTGAATTGCATGCGATAGAGCATTTTGTTATGCATTTATATTATGATAATAACATTGCGACTTGTAAAAATAAAACGGACAGAGAATAAAGTAAAAGTAAAGTAATTCACTGACTGAAAAGTTTTTGGCTGAACATCACGTCACGTCACGTCCTACATTTTTTCAGAGACTCCAGACCAACATGTTTGCTCCCATTTTATTAATATTTTTTTTTTTTACTTTTACGTCCATGGAGCCCAGAACTAGTGTTACTTGAGTCAGAACAAAGAATACATACGTTTTCTTTGGAGTCAGAACATGAGTAACGTAACGGGGATGTGAAACGCAAGAAGGGATTTCGGACTAAAATGACAAAACTCTAATCGAACTTATGTTTTTGTGTCTAGCGGACAACGGACTGTAACTGAATAAATACTCATTTAGTAGAAATATACTTAATTCCCATTTTTAATCGGATGCCTTCAAATCGTAGTGTTTACTTACCAATCCATTATTACTGTTTTATTGAGCATGTCTGTTGTCGGTTACAAAATCGGTGGAGGATGATGTGTGGAAATCGGATTCCTGGGAGTGCGCTTTGCATAGGATTTTTATATGGAATTTATTTTTGTTCTTGATCTTTATCTCAATATTTTGCACAGAAAAAAGATTAAATTAACCAATTTTGTTAAATCTCAGATTGTCTTTTATGCATTATTAGTTTATTATCCTCCTGTCCGCGTTCACACTAATTACTATTAGTTGTTAGCACATCACAATCTCATCATACCCCTGACCAACACAATGTTCCCATTCTGTTCAACGTTCAACTTATCAGGGAATGCATGGGTCGACTTCAGAGAACATATAAAAATGAGTTGTCTGACAATGACTCGGTTAGGTTTTACACAAATACCCTGCACAAATCCAAAGGACCCCCCTTTGCATTTTTATTTTTCGAGGGATCAAAAAATTTAGTTGTTCGTGATTCTACACAGCCTCCAAGTTACTTAAAACCAAGTTTCCTTCATATTCTCTCCAATTTTACAGCGAAAAATTGCTCCAAAAAAATCTCCCCAGGTTTCCTCCAAAATGTCCTCCAAAAATGTTTTTTCCAACGTTTTCTCCATATTTCTAATCTAACCAAACTACATGAAACCAAAAAATTAATTTTTTTATCACAAGGTAAGTTACCTGTGCACCGCAGGGTAATTATGTAAAAATCAGCCGTCTGACACCTACCAAGATACTTAAAATAAATTTAAAGTCCAACTCCTACGAGAACAGTTTTGTGCGAGGGAGGATGTTTTGTTCATGAAAATCCCATTAGCTAATAGTGAAACTAAAACATTTGTCGATGATGTGCTGATACACTTATCTTTCAAAACCGGAAACCCGATGCATGCGCTTATTTAGTTTAGTCAGGTTTCTTTGGGAAATAGCTGCGTTACGAGTTGCGGAGGCACAGGAAACTGATCAGAAATGATGAAAGCAGGAAATGAGATAAAGCGGGTAAAATGACACTAAGGCTATTGTAGATGACAGGATGGTATCTTTCATCTCCCATCAAGGGAATAAAAAAGGGACACGTATGAGTAGAAAGGAGTGAAGGAAAGCGCTTTTCCCATGAGAAGCAGAAGACCGCAGATGAGAGTCGTCATCATCATCAACTTCACTTTTCACTATCCGGGAAAAAGGTTACCACTCATTTTTTCTGAAGAAAGTCAGGGAATGAAAGAATGCGATTGTGGTTTGCTGTAGTATTAGAATTAAATTCATATTTTCAATGAAACCTGAAGAGGTAGAAGTACAAGGTCCTACAAGAATGATTGCATAAGGTTTAAAATCATTCCGTTCCAACCTGTTTCACGTCTCATTCAAAATCTTCATCAACTCCACTTTCACAATTTTTGACGCACTTATTTATACTGTTGATTTTAATTAATATTTTTTGATTGATTGATTGTTTATTTATGGTACACTTTGGGTAAACTCCCATGAGTACCGGATCAAAATTCATTTTCTTTTACATTTTCACTTAATGTCTAGATTTTAATTAATATAAAAGAGCAAAATAAACGACAACGGTGAAAATGATCTAAATACCAGTTATGAAACGAAACGAACAAGTTAAATCATTAGTTTTACATCAACAATCAATAGATTTTTAATGCTTGGTTTCTTTCCATGTCAAACGCATACCGTTTTATTTTCTTAAGTGAACTGGAAAAATTGATTGAAAGGAGTTTTTGGTCTATCTGTATGGTATATGTGTATGGGTTTTATGTCCTAATCCTAAATTTAGGACTAGGACTAAGACCACCGAATAATAATAACTATAATCATTTTTGAAGATGGAAGAACATAGATCAGAATGAGATTTTTGGCATTCCTTTCCTCATTTTCTCGAAAGAAATAGTAAAGGAAAATGTCACAAAGACAGTTTTTCAAGTTCCAAAAGTATAATGGTTAATACGTCAGTGGGAAAAACTGGACTGGGTACTAGAATCGGATCTGCTGAATATGTATTTGATTTGATGATCGATGACACTACGACCAGGATTTATACCTTCTTATGCAAATGAGTATCTTTCTAATATTTGCTAGGTTACATTAGGTAAAAGTTACAAATGCACACGAAATTGATGAAGTGGATTCCAAAAATCTAACAAAACATTTGAAAATGCATGTGCTATACATAAACTTTTATATACGTGCATAAGTACCAAAATTCCGCATTTTGCAGTATTATGGTTAATACGTCAGTGGGAAAAACTGGACTGGGTACTAGAATCGGATCTGCTGAATATGTATTTGATTTGATGATCGATTACACTACGACCAGGATTTATTCCTTCTTATGCAAATGAGTATTTTTCTAATATTTGCTTAAAAGTTACAAATGCACACGAAATTGATGAAGTGGATTCCAAAAATCTAACAAAACATTTGAAAATGCATGTGCTATACATATACTTTTATATACGTGTATTTGTACAAAAATTCCACATTTTGCAGTATTTTTTCAAAGCTCTCGCTGGGTCAAGATTTTTTATAATTTTGCGGTGAAAATTCTGTTTTTCTCTTACATATATGTACCTAATAAAATTACTTGTGACTGAAAAATTGTTTTTTTAAATGATCGCATACAAGCGCATATTTAGGAAAAAAGTAAATTGTATGTAAATCCGAGCCCTAATGATGAACATAGGAAATTTGGTCACGCAACGCACGTTCTTTTATGTTTAGATGGTGGTTTTGGGAGAACCAATGAAATAAATAATGGCCTATTTATTTATTGCACGACATCTCACAGAAAGTTAAGTATTACATGATCATGACTGTCATGATGTAATTTACATCATAATAATGTATCATAGTATTCATGGTGTCATTCACAAAAAGAAAGTAATTTTCTTGGAGGCTATAAAACAACCTCCAATTCCACAATGACAATCGTTAACACGCAGCGCATCAAGTTTATTAAAAAATGATGAAGATCAACGTGTTTTAACCGAAAGCTCACATATCGCTAAAAAGGTGTTTTACTTTTTTACAATTATGACCTCCTTTATTAAGTTGTTTTTTTAAAATCAATTACAATTTTACGCTCTGTTGTGCAAAATTAATCTAAGGGTCTTAACGGCAATTATGTTGAAAGAATCTTATCTGAGATCAAGTACGGTTGGTTATCAAAAAAAGTAATAAACACGTTTTTGGCAAATCATCACAATGCTTTAAAAAATGCTGAAGTCTTCACATTGCTGTGCTTTAATGGTTCCATAATACTGGGAATTTGAATTACAATATTTTTAGCCGTTACAAAAGGGCGACTAATGTATATTCACCAGTAAAGGAACTAGTTTTAAAATTCATTTTCATTAAGAATCCCCAATCAGCATAAAAAGATGGCAACGGTATTCTTTCATCCGGGCCGGATGATCCGGCACAGTCCCTCACGTAATTCAGAAAATCGATATTTTTTGTTAATGTTATGAAATGAAACTAAAAATTGGATTCTCCTACAATACCATCATTTAATGTTGTTAAGCCTTATAAGAATTTTGCCAACACATAATAATAAATGTAATTTTGACAAAACAAAACCTATTCAATGATACAAAAAATGTAATATTGGTAATTGCAATTTGCACGATTACAAAAGTCGCATTAAGTGAAACCCGAAAATCCTACATCATGATCAATTCAACGTATGCTGGAATTAATTAAGTACATGATTAACTTGACAGATTAAAAATGACTTTTATAGTTTTCAGAGAGAAAAGAATAGTATTTTTCTTTCGCAGATAATAGTAGTGGAGTGGATATTATGAAAACAAAGCGACGTGATGAATGACGCGATGTGCACACAAAGATAAATGAGAAATTATGTGATGATACAGTTTCACTTTGCCCATTCAATTCGTGAAGCTTACATAGACCGAACCGAACTGTGAAACCTGCTATTTTGGCTGGTGGTAACATCTTCTCCTTAGTCCAACCCCTTTCATAGTGGAGCTAAAATATAAAAAGACCGACAAGCCAAAAGCTGTCGTTGTTGTTTGTGTTTTGGTTTGAGAAACTGAAGTGAGGAAGAAAAATAATAATTGTTCAATCAATTATACATACACCTTCAAGATACCGATCATACAATTTTGAATTGTGAATTAACTTTAATTTGTCGTAGACTGTTGGGTATTCGTCACCCTAAACCGACATCAAAATGGTAAGTTGTTTACTAAATAAAACGATAATTAAACCGGTCTTAAAAATGTAATGGATTAAACGATGTGGTGTCAATTAATTCCTGATTATCTCCTATTTAGACGATCTCGAAAAATAATAAGATGATGCAGCACATCAATTACCGGATAAGGGTAAATCTGCAGGACTCGCGAACATTTATTGGAACCTTTAAAGGTTTGTCACTCAGACTCAACTCACTGAATTGTCCTTCTATAACTGAATAATTATATTTTTGAATGTTTCAGCGTTCGATAAACACATGAATCTAATTCTGGGTGACTGTGAAGAGTTCAGGAAAATTAAAGCGAAGGGTAAAGCTGGCAACGAGAAGGAAGAAAAGCGAACGTTAGGATTTGTCTTGCTCAGAGGCGAAGGCATCGTCTCAATTACTGTTGAGGGTAAATTTTAAGCCTATCAACATCAAATTTGATAATTTACACAGATTTATTAAGAATCGTCTTTTATCTTATGCGTTCGTAGGTCCACCTCCGCCAGATGAAGGTCTTCCCCGTGTCCCCATTCCTGGAGCTATCCCTGGACCTGGATTTGGTCGCGCTGCAGGTCGTGGTATGCCTGTTCCACCACCCGGACCAGTTCCCCCAGGACTTCAAGGCCCAGTTCGAGGTATATCCATAACCTTTCACCACTTATGTTAAACCTTGCTGTTAGAATTCTTTAAATGCTTTGTTTTTATTTTTCGTATTTGTTCAGGCGTTGGTGGTCCATCTGCGCAAATGATGGCTCCAACAAGAGCTGCAGCACCGGCGGTTGCGGCTCCTCCGCAACTTCGACCTCCAACGATTCCGAATAACGCTCCTCCAGGTGCCCCACCAGCAATGCCTCCACGCCCTGGAGCTCCTCCTGGTATGCCCGGACTTCCTCCAGGTGTTCCACCAGGTTTGCCACCAGGGATGTTGGGCAGAGGAGCTCCACCCGCTGGAATTCCACCACCTGGAATGCCACCAGGCATGAGAGGACCTCCACCTGGTTTAATGAGAGGAGGTGATTTGTAATTTTATGGTTTTCGAAGCTTATTTTAAAAGTCTGACTTTAAAACTGATTTTCCTTGTTCCAGTTCCACCTCCACCCGGACGGCCTCCATTCTAAATCTTTCTGGAAAACGTCAGAATGCGGGATTATAAATGAAATAACCATTATTGTGTCGTTTATTTGGATTGAGTGATGTGATGACGGTGGGTCAAAGATTTACAAATTTGTTTGTATGCAAATTGTTGATGAAGGTGGGGTCTGTAAGAGTGGTCTTTTGATCATTTTTGTATGTACTTTTATTGTAATAAAGTAGAATCAGGTCAGATTTATTTGAAACTTGTATAGTGTTTCACTGTATTAAATAATTTTACATAATAGTAAAGATAAGTTAAGAGTTACCTTAGGCTTAATGAAAATGTTCGGTTCTTCGTCCATAGAAATGCGGAGCTAATTCTTCCAACCATTCTGGCTTGACTACAGTAAGATCTCTTATGTAAACTTGTGACGTATGAATAATTTCTGTGAAAAGTAAATACTGCGGCTGCGGCAGTGAATATAAAACTGAGGTGGGATGAGGGTAAACTGTCAAATCCCCACGAACGGTTCGATAATAACCTGAATGATGAAGATACACAGCATTAGGGAAGAAACCAGCAGTAATGCATTTCAGTATCGGTTCTAAGTTTCCTTTACACGACTCAATTGGAACATTGAATCTTCTAAGCATCTTCAACATTTGCTTCTTCATTTCGTCCGCTCTTTTCAGTCGTTTGTAATGCAAGTAATTCTGATTACAAAAATGTTTTGTACTTCCAGCTTTTGTAAAAGCGGTATAGACATTTAATAAAGTGACTAAATCCCCTTCTTCAACTTCAAATTTTCTTTTCACTGCCCTTGCTCGAATAGCTCCTTGGCCCCAAGGTTGCTGAAAGACGCTTTCCACCTGGAGCATTGCTGCTATTGTGGTCACTTCTTCGGCACATCCATAATCCCCTGAAGTTAAAAGCATTTTTGAAAAACACGGTGGAAGCGGAAACTCCGCCATTTGTTCACCTAATGGCACTGTTAGAGCCCCTTTCCTGTCCAGGGCTCCAAGTGCAAATAGCACTTCTACTGCACAAACTAAATTCTTTGCGGGTGGAGGAGACGGGAAGTGAAAGTTGACGATATTATCGATACCCAAAACTTTCAACTGGAGAACGGCGAAGGAGAGATCACATCTTTGAATTTCTGGTGGAGCAGAGTTCTCAAGTTTCTCGTATTCCGATTCTGGATACAATCGATAAACCTTTCCTGCTTGGGTTCTTCCTGCACGACCGGCACGCTGTTCGGCTGAAGCTTTTGATATGGGAACGACGACCAACGAATCTGTGAATGAATCAGGATTGAACCATCTCATCTTCACAAATCCACAGTCGACAACAAAAACAATTCCTGAGATCGTAATGGAAGTCTCCGCAATATTTGTTGCGACCACAACTTTTCGAGATCCTTTTGGGGTGTGCTGGAAAACTTTAAGTTGATCGCGTGCAGGCAGGGACCCGTACATTGGTAAAGGCATCAAATCCAAACGCTTATCCTTTGCATTACCACCATCTTGAAGATTCTGAGCGTGTTGTTTTAGCAAACTAATAGCTTGTTCATCGCCCAAAATGGCACCCATCTCATCGGCAACACGGTTGGCAAGAGATGTTGCAGCTACTCTTCGGGGCTGTGTTATTCCAATCATGGTTCCATCTGAGGCCCAACCTGCTTCCGCTAGATATTGGGGGACCTGAGTGGTACAACACGGTTGGCAAGAGATGTTGCAGCTACTCTTCGGGGCTGTGTTATTCCAATCATGGTTCCATCTGAGGCCCAACCTGCTTCCGCTAGATATTGGGGAACCTGAGTAGTTTTCCCACTTCCTAGAAGTACAAATGGAGAAATTATTAAATAAATTATTTCAGTACGTGTTTATTAAACATTAAACATCAAAATAGAATAAACTGAATTGTTTTTGTTAATACCAGTTTCTCCTACAAGGACCAGCGTCTGATATTTCTCCAGGAGGTAGATAATATGATCACGGTTTTGATAAATAGGCAGCTTCTTTTTTTGCTGGTCGAGGGACAGGGAATAATAAGGATTGTAGACAAAGGTCGTTGCATTGTTGGTGTCCACATCTGGCTTATCTTCTTCCCATGATGCTTCATCAGATGGCTTCAGAAATTTTAGTTTGGGTTTACTGCTTCCAGACATCTTATTTTACAATAGATTTTAAGCTTTAAAAATTAACCATATAATGCAAATAAAATTGACTTCAAAATCCCTTAAATGTCTGACACACTTCATGTAACAGCAATATTTTTGAATAACGGAATGAGTGTATTTTGAATTAATAAACAGATAAAATACAGAAACAGTGCCGGCACATTAGAGAGCAGAGCACAAAACAAACGCACGCCCAAAACAAGGGAACTTGTCACACATGAGGACGACAGGATCATCTGATGATGATTTATTTATGGTGATGGTCATGAGCGTGTGGCAAAAAATAAGTGCGAAAGAGACCAATATTGATGTGGGGTATCGTATCATCATCAATTGTCAAAGTAAACTGAAAAGCCAAAATTGATTGTTCATTTCCACTAAAGAAGTTGGTGAAGTGAAAGTGTACCTGAAATTCTAAATGGCGTCTGTTGCTGCAACAGGAAAAGCCGGCTTAGAGCTCGTGCAAACTCTTTTCTCTCAAAGGATAACTGCCGGCGGATTCAATAGACTTTTAAATAATGTAAGATGAGATGTTCTGTTTTTATTCCATTATACACATCAAGCGATATACGTATTATAAAGACATACACAAAAATGCTAATTTAAAAGCTAAAAGCAGATCTCGTCAACTATTTTTAAAATCATCAATCATCATTACATTAATTTTAGCTTTCGTCTGATAAACAACAAAATTACAATTCATTTTTCATACTTTAGTGGTCGACTACACTAAAGCTGCGTTGCTAATAATAATAATACAACAATGTTCTACTAGTTCGATATCAAACTACTGTTACTATTACTGCTTTCCAGGAAAAAACACGATTGTTTTTTTATCATATTACTTCATATCACCGAAATATACACCTTTTCAAATTCCATAAACTTCGTCATCTTCGGGATCGGGATTGTTGGATTACACCGATGACAGGTTGTCTAAACAGACAATTCCGCGATTTAGCCAAACGTGAGACGTAGCCAAAATGAAGTCTGCATGTTCATGATCATACATGTCATCACAGTATTCACAGAACAATTTCTTACAATAAGAGCACCATTTCCTAATGGAACATTTACAAAATTTTAAGCATATCAGTAATTGAAATTGTGTTATCTTCCCTTCCACAGTAAAAAAAAATGACAGAATTTTAAATTACATGTAACTTACCCTCGAACCACTGAACGATTACACCTACCACATCTTGAAGGTTCGTCAAACAACAGTGATAACAAGAACTTTTTAGTCGTGTATACACCACTCCTTATATCACAAAACTGAAGTTCATTTTCGCGGAAGAACTCGACTATCTTGTCCCTCGTGTCGAACTTTGTTAGATGGATAACGTCAGATATCGGCCTCTGAAATGAAAAGCAAGATATTTTCCACAATATTAAACTATTTTAACCGCGAGTAGCAGAAGTTAAGAAGAGACGGGTCCATTTGTTGCTACTTATTACAATATGAAAATACCTGAAGTTATAAGTAGACACTTACCGTGTTTGTAGGGGGTTTTAGCTTCGCAAAGTAGAAATCCGACTGGTACTTGGAAACCTCGTTCATCACGTCGTATCTGATCCAGTCCTGTGGTTGTTTAAGGTAATCCGATATCTTCTTTTTCGCCTTTGGAGTTGACTACAGATTAGAACTAAATTAATTTTTGCTGTCATATATATATTCTACGACAAAACATTTGAATTCATACTAACATACGTTTCTCTTTCCCTCCATGACATTAGTTACAATTCGTGTCAGGGCATCAGGCCAATGATCTTCCAAACATAGAGGAAGTGACTTGAAAAATGTTTTTACATCAGTCAAAGGTATTTCATTCAAATACTTGTGCAAACTCTGAAAAAATAGAGATCACAAATTACAAACAATTAATAATTCATTTTGTTTTAAATTCATTTGTGAATAGGAAAAAAATAAAAATGGCGAGGATAGAATTAAAACAATTGTAACGCTTGCAAACCAGTTAGTTTGATAACTTCTGGTCTTAGTTTGTTTATTTCATTTTGAAGAAACCACGCACCATGAACTGCTTAATAGGTCCTTCCTCCATAGTACCGACCGTCAATAATTGATGGTAAAATTTTCGGAGTTTAGTCGGGGTAATCAAGTTCTGTTTCTCAGGCCGTCTGTTGAAGATGTACTCAACATGCCGTCTAAAATTAGAAAAAAAAGAAGTAAGTAAACTTTAAAAAATGAAAAGTAGCATGACATATAAATTACATGATATTTTTCTATATAAACGCTTACGATGGCGGTGGACAACCCCATAAATAGCAGTACAAAAAGCCTTTAAGAGCCATCAACTTCAAATACGACAAAATCACCGTGAAATAAATTTTGAATCGTTTAAACGATCTGTCAACTTCGACAAGGTGTACACTATCAATCATTGCCAGGTAAACTGTGCGGTGATTGGGTGGCTTGCAATTCTCTCCATATTCCTGAGTACACATTCCGAAGAAGGCGGTCACGCCGCCGTCTGACGTGTCCTGGAAGCAAAATATCATTCTGCTCCTGAAATTAAAAACAGACTACTATATTTTTGACGAACAATTGAAATTATTTCTGCTTTTCACCGCTTAGGACTTCAAAATTGCTATTAGATCAAACTATTTTAAACATATAATACAGTTATCAAAAAATTGTGGTTACGAAGTATGTATTCACATGAATGGAAATTTTCTCGGGACATTGAATTCCTCCATAAAATTCGCCAACGTCGGACTTAGCTCAAACGTTTTTTGTGTATTGCTAATAGTTCTAACGTGAATCTTCCTTGTCCCTAATGGGACTATCTGGTTGACACACCGCTCGATATAGGCTGACAGCTCAGTGTGAGGAATGAAGCTAATGATCTGACTTTCGGGAGTAGATGGTCTGTAGCAGGCGTGGCAGACGAAAGGCTTCCTAAAATTGAAATCTTTTCTACTTAATACGCCTATTTTTATGATGAATTTTAATTTTAAGAGCTTACGGATTAATTGGGTCCTCAATGTATTTCGCACAAATGACGTGCCAGACATCCTTGCACTGGTAGCATGCGATGGTCCTCTCAGGCTTATCGATAGTGTTTATCTGCCGATCAGAGAAATCATCCGCACATGCCTCCATTCTCACCAACCTGCAAGTAAAAAAGTCCATATTTTCGATAAAAACAATGTATTCTATAACAGCCGAAATCATCTTGGCAAGGGATTTTCAAAATTTTAAATGGGACCTACGTCGTAGAACTCGCAAAGGGTAAAGGATACGTCCGGAGAGGTCTTTTTAATTTCCTTTGCTCTTTCAAGGCAATGTCCATGCATCGCTCACATAAGACAATCTCGTGCCTGACAGACAAAAACATTAATTTGTAATATGCAAATATTTAGATTTCTTCTTCTTATTTATATGTAACTTTATTGCACACAACCCTTGTCCTATATGACTTACATGCACGCCTTCCAGATTTCGGTCTTCAACTTAAAATAACCATAATTTGGAGGGACGACATTTTCACATTCCAAACATTGGATACATGGTGCGTAGAGTCGAGTTTCGTTACAACATCTGGGCGTCATGGACGGATGAGATCTCCATCTCCATCTTAATTACTAAGATGCACACATAAGTAATTGGAATTAGTGTTATGTATATTTATTGAGAAACTGGGAGCATATAGCACTACTACTTAATTAGAAAACTTAACTAGCTACAGAAAGGAAATTAATCGAGATTGTTTAACTTGAACCCAAAATCAAAATTGAAAAAATTATTGTGGGTCAGAAGTTATAAGTTCGTTAGTTGTTGATAATTGTAGCACAAATATTGATAATTCGTTTCGTTTCAGTTGTTTCTAACTCACACCAGGTCGTGTCCTACAATAGTGCAAAGTTAATGACGATAGCTCAATCAGAGAGAGAGTGGACTTCGCATCTTCGAAAAGCCCATCAACAACGTTTACGTTGAAAATATTTCCAAATCCTCCCATGTTCCGAATATGTATTTAAAAGACTTCTTTTACGTTTCACCAAAAGGAAGAATCTGAATTTAAATTAAATCGAGAGGCTTGAATGAAACATTAAGTCTGCGAGTCCAGCTATTACGTCAAAATATCAGTTTTTACCTTCAGGTGTCGACATCTGCTCCATTTATATTTTAATCGTCCGCACTTCTTTTCTGAATCAACAAGTGGAAGCAAAAACGTTTGCTTCACATTCACATTCACAATCCTTCGGCGCAAACTTCCATGGACAATTGAAGTTAGGTACTCCAGCTGAGTTTAGCCTACATGTCTATGTAAATGTAGACGTTTCTGCCCGATTCTGTGCATGACAATGGACACGAAATAATTTTTGTTTGAAAAAGTCACTTACAAACTTCGAATTCAAAGTCGAGTGCAAGAGTTGAAGTTTGAAATGAGAAGAAGTCTTCGTTCGTGTCACTACTTCACCTATATTTAAAGCTTGTAGCTGGCGACGGTTCACCCTTCACCGGGACCGGATTAAATTGCGTAAATGAATGCCTACAAATGTCAAAATAGGAGATATTCAAGATTCAATTTTTCATGAAATATTCGCTGAACCTTTTCAATTTCCTATTCGTTTGTAATTCAACTTGATACGCTACACTATACAGACACGGAAAGAGATGATTATGATACTGACTTTTTGATGATGTATGTACACAAACTTTTTTCACTAAACATGATTTACATAAATATGTTTGCATACCCGGACTTTTTGAATATATCTTTTTACATAAATTCAATTTTTATATTTAGAGAATATGAACAGGTTACGATCAATTTAACTACCTTTATCATTGGTGAATGGTGTCCATATTCTAAATGTCGCAAAAGTTCGTCGTATTTTTTTTTAATCGTAGACTACATTAAGGTTGCACTTTTGGAAACGTAAAAGTTAGCTTTACAAGTTACCGTTCATATACGACTTAAATTGTAGAGTTCGCTGTAGTCTAAACATGCAAGAGTGGAGTTTTGATAGATTTTTGCTATAAATAATTCGAAATTTTATTCCACACTTTTTGTATTTAGAAATATCTTTAGCTTTGCATGTGTACGACAAAAAGCAGTAATTAAAAATTCCTTCGTTCAGCTTCTGTGGCACATTTTTAAAGAATCATTTCAGTTGATACAAAAATTCCTTTTATTTAAAAAAGAAGGAAAAAGTATAATTGTGTGAAAAAAGCGAGGAAAGAAATTGAAATAAGTCGTTATAAATAAGTATACATAAATGATGTTTATGCGAGCGAAAACAGTTTATGGAGACGTTCTTAGAACCGATAGAGATGTGACTGCAACAGAGTTGTATTAATTAACTGTCATCATATTATTCATTTACAACGAACTCTTTTGTGTGAATTTGTAGGTAAAAATTACAAGCGCTGAAGACGGATTATTGAAAGCGACCATGACCGTCGATAAGGAACATGCAAATATTGGGGGTACTTTACATGGAGGGATGACAGCATTCTTGGTTGACTCGCTTTCCAGTTTGGCGTTGGCAACTTGTCCAGGAGTAAAAAACACAGGAGTTAGTCTCAACTTGAATGTCTCGTAATGACCCTAAACATTTTTTCTTTCTTTTACATATGCTTAAGAGCGTTTAAAATGGATTTTAATTTTTGAAAGATTCATTAAAGCTGCTGCTGTAGGACAGGAAATCGAAATCATTTCTAGAGCGGATAAAGCTGGAGGTAGAGTGGCATTCCTCTCCGTAGATATTGTGGATAAAAATACCGGTGATTTGATCGCAAAGGGATCGCATACTAAATTGACTGCAATTAATAGGCCAGCAAGCGAAGTTAATACAGATACTAAAGCCCCGGGTGTCCAGTAACTGATCGATTATCTTGTGATTTAATTTAATAGCACATGCCATTTAACTGCCTATTAAACGTGAATCCATACAGTAGACAGTAATGATGTCATGAAATGATTACGAATTTTTGTATTAGACAAGACAAATAAATTTTTTGATTCAGTAGAATCATAAGCTGCAAAATTGACTTAGATTTAGAAGCTGTAGTAACCCTCTTATTTAAATTATCAAGATTTAAGATCCAAATTATCATGGAACAAATTGCGTATTGGAATTGAAAGCACAAAAGAGCATTGATACGAGTGATATGTATGCATTTTAATTTTTTAAATCCACCAATTTTCATTCGGTAATGGCGACGGGTAAGTTGGGTATTGAGCTTCTCCAGTCCCTCCTTGCACAGAAGGTCAAAGCTGGAGGTATCCACGGTCTTTTAAAAAATGTAAGAACTTTACTAGATATCATTTTACATGTGGAAATGCACCGATGGTTTTAAATACATATCCTCGTATGAAGGAGTTAAGAATGTTGTGGGATGTAAAATGCATTAGTATTCGAATTCTAGTAATTTTTCTAGTACCAACCAACCCAATCTTCATCCTCTTTGAATACCCTGCAGAGAATGTGTCACCATCAGAATAGTTTTTTTTCTTTTTTAAGTTTTATTGTACAACAAACCGACAAATGCAATTACATCCTCTGCATTATTGTTTCCTAATCAATCGAACACTCACCGTTAAAAACGCTTTGACTGGTACAGGTAAAAATCACTTACGCGGAAAATGGAATCATGAAAGCCACAATGATTGTTGGTAAAGAACATGGAAATCTAGGCGGTACCTTGCATGGAGGCATGACTGCATTTCTAGTCGATACTCTGTCCGGTGCAGCATTGGCAACTTACCCGGGCGTGAAGAACATCGGAGTCAGTCTTGATCTTAGCGTCACGTATTGCCCAATATTCAAAAATATTTCAGTTATATCAGCAATTAGCATTGTGCTAACTCCGTTGCATTTTCGGACATTAGTTTCATGAAAGCTGCGCCTATTGGAAAAGAGATCGAAATCATTTCTAGAACGGATAGAGCTGGTAGTAAAATTGCATTTCTTTCTGTGGACGTTCTTGATAAGAAAACTGGGGATTTGTTAGCAAAAGGTTCCCACGTGAAATACATCGGAATGAACTCTCCAGGAACGGATGTCAAAGCTTTGCTGACGCCGAAAGATTAGTTGATTATATACTGTCATTTATATTAAAAGGTTTTATTCTCTTCGACATTTAAATTAATACTGCCCATTTAACGAATCACTTATGAATGAACGAATTGTGTATCACGTATTTAAAGCTGCAACTTGACTTTGTTCGTAAAGACGGTGATGATGTTTGAGACGATCCCAGAATACCATTAATAGAAGCGTATGTGGCCCTATCCTGTAATTTTTCAAAGAATAAAAATGAGTCATACGTCAATGGGTCCAAAATCAAAGCTCGAAATAACAGAAGTAGAAGTAAATAAGGGTTTTCAATTTATTCGATGCATACCGGAAGTAATTAGCTGTCCAACCCTTAAAAAATCCTAGGGCTCCCTCTTCCCGATGAACTTTTCGGGCAACATCTAAAAGTGATCTGTACAGAATTCCTTTTCCCTTTGCATCAACAGCTTGATTGTAAAACCGTGTGGCCATCAGATCAAACGGGCTCATGCTCAAAGAAACGAATATTCCAGACATCATACTCGCACAAAAAGCAACCATCCAGGAATCGTGGGGAATGACTTGTAGCCCTCGAACATACTCTAATGCGAAACGATTAAATTAAATAAGGTCAATGCCATTTATTTTCAATTTTCAGGGACTCAGATTTATATTTCACCTAAAGCTTTCTCAAACGTAAGCATTTGAACCCCGGAAGCAACCGAGACTCTAGGGATAGCGCTTGTTCCACCTCTCCAAAGGCCAAAGATTCCATATTTCTTGTAAATATCCCTGATTGCCTCAGTCATTCCTTTGTACTCGTGTTGGTGTCCGACAGCAATCGTCTTTTCGTTTGCTTTCGATTGCAAATGAGTTTTCACCTACGCACAAGCAATAAGGAAAGTGATTTTCAGTGAGTCTAATTCATTTGGGTGCATAGAAAGCTTTTTTTAATTTTGAAATTTAGGTAATCACGAGATAAAATGGGCTTCCTGCAACGGCTCCAATTATGCCTGAAATAGAGCCACACATCAACGCCATGGCCGGTTCTACACCTTCTCCATCCCTCCTCCGGGTCCAACCTTGCTTTTCAGCAATTTGATACGTTCCCAGGCGAGTTCCATTCATAACGAACTGATACCAAAGAGCGGGGACAAGGCCTTTTTGTAAAGCCA
This sequence comes from Seira musarum, assembly GCA_027743895.1. Taxonomy (NCBI): domain Eukaryota; kingdom Metazoa; phylum Arthropoda; class Collembola; order Entomobryomorpha; family Entomobryidae; genus Seira; species Seira musarum. Next base: position 20,872 of record JAHZMX010000256.1, read on the forward strand.
AGATTCCATCTTTTCTTCCAATGACGTACGCTGCGTGGAAAGCGTTCCTGGGGATTGAAAAACATTTTCTTCTCAAATAAATTACGAAAGAAAATAATTCTTCACGACCTCGTTTCATTCATCAAATCGCAGTGAGCAGAAGCAAATCAATATACTTATAAGTATGTATGTAGTACACACGAGTCAATGGATTTGGATGGTACAAAAAACTGAATTCAAATGCATTAACCACAGAGGAAATTCAAGTCCTTTGTAACTCCTACTAGTAAACCAAGAATGTTAGCTTTGCCATTTCTTGGTAGGATTTCCAAAAGATTGGGGCAATATGAGTTTTTCTGAAGTCATCTTTCCATTGAAAACTGATGAGTAAAAACGGTTTCTGAACCTCACTTATAATGCACAGTGTATTTCCCTCTGGCTTGAAGTTCACCCTGTAACTGCATCCGGATTTTTACAACTTCCAATGGATTAGAGAAGGTTCCGGCTCCAACAGCAGCCATCCCTCCAATTACGATTTCCATGTTAATGCTTTGATTGGGTTCTCCAATTAGATTCGACACACTAAAATCTATAGCCAAATGCCAAGAAGAAACGATATCGAACCTACGAAGGATCGAAAAGTATTTTCGTGTCTTTCTAGTTTTGCACAAGGTTATCAAGTAAATTCTATGCATGTTCCTTTCTTTATCGATTAGACCTGTATTCTAAAGACAAGACTTCGATAGTAAAATAGCAAGAGTTATGCAATCACAATCGTGACGGACTGTTTGACTGGAGAATTTATCTTCGTACCAATCGTAATAGTACTCGTCCAAAAACTTGTGATTGTGATTGCAGGAAGATGTACTTTTATAACAGAGAGATCACTGCTCTACTGACCAATGCCAGGGCCAACACAACACGTGTGAGTTCTCCAGATGAGATCAACTTTACTCATATATGGAAATGCAGAGTTAAGTCAGTCCAGTCAATGTGAGCCGTAATGAGTATAAGAAAGTATGAGTCGGGTTTGCTTGCGTTCGTGGAAATAAAATTGAGTTGATGTTTGCTTTGACTCTCTTATGTCGTGTCTATGATTTAATGATTTTCATGGGCAAGAATTCGACTGCTTTTCGCGTGCAAGGAGTACCTGGACCCGGATTTGTGCATAAAGATTGAAATAAATCATTACATGGTATGGCAGTGTTCTATTTGGTGTGATTATCATTCTTTTTTTTATGAAAATATGGATTTCTCAACTTTACCCTCAAAGGATATTTGTTACCAGATCGTTTGCATGTTTTTGACACGAAATAAATGCAAGATGAATTTTTGCTTCGACCCCAGCAATTCATTAATTGTTTTACCACGAATCTGTATTGGTCTCTAAAAATACGACTCCCTTCAAAAAGTACTATTATGTCAGCTCCTTCCCTTCGGAGATATACAACTTTGGATTTCTCATATTTCGATGTCAAAATTGTCATCTTTAACACTGCTTGATCTTTGCCGACAATTAATGTATTCTTCACAAGAAACTCTATTAAAATATCAATGTTTTTATCCGCGCGCACGCAAAAAAACGTCTTCTCATTCTCATCATTCCTTTGTGTTTGGTCAATATGGCTGTGGTGTGGTGTCACTGAACCTGAGCTTATGCAGCTAAAATGCAATATTTGTATCATCTACTCAATCTACCCTACCCAAAAGAGAATAAAGCAGAAATCATGCATTGCATGAAGAACAGAAATTTTCCTTCGTTTCCTTTCAAATTGATATAAATAGGATGTAAATCAAATTTTTCGTAACCTTTCAATTTGATGTTAGACAAGCGGAAGCTAGATTGAAACTTAAAGTTCAAGGCATTAGTTTACCAAATTCTTTTTTCTTTTGAAATTCAAATTACAAATATCGTTCTTTTAACATTTAGGAAATTCCTTATGCCAGTTTCAACTGATCGACATTCGGGATTTCCCCTGAGCAAGTGGGAGTTAAAGTATCTGAGGTGCCGTTACGTAGCCCACCGGAACAAGGTCTGCAAAAACGTTATTCAAAACACAATATTTAATTTCAATTTTGAAAGTCTGCATTGTACTAAAGCATTCATTTTTAAAAATTCAAAAAGATTGCGTCAGCAAGGCCAGCAATTGACGCAAACCCACCACCGGAAAGACCCCACGTCCGGTACAAGAAGAAGAAAGCATTGCAGGTGGAGCATCAACTCACCTCACAATCAATTCATTCATTTCCATTAATTACATTACATTTTGTACAAGTTCAACTCATATCCAATCCATTTTCACAGAAATGTGTCATCAAATGATTTTATCTCTTACTAATAGGAGGAACGTAGACAGATGCGGGTAGTCCAAGAGAACCTTCGAATCCTGGATAGGACTATGAGCATTATGATTACGCCAGATATGCCCACTCACTTTTCCAAGGCAAGGTCAATTATTCAAACGAGGTCTAAAAACATGAAAGCTTCAAAAGACGAGGAAGTCGTAGAGGAAGACAACAGGCAGTCTAACGAACAGAATTCATCATTGAATGTGAAGGACACCTTAACTTCTCCACCTCAGTCGCAGTTGGATACAAAGAAATCGAAATATTTTGGAAGACCGTTGACTGCGAGACTCAAGAGAAACACACACATCATTTTTCATTGGTTTATTCAACGATTTGGAAGATATGTTCCTTGGTGGGCTGAAATCAATTATTGATGTGAGCGAGAACGCTTACAATCATGTACATTTAACTTTTAAATTGCATTGTTCGTCATTCGCGACATAAAAATAATTATTATTAGTTAAAGTTAAAGTAGTTATCTCAGATGATTTCCATTTTTATACTGGTTTGTATTCAACCATTTTGGAAATGTCAACAGCGATTTTTCAGTAAATTCAAAAATATATAGCCTTCAGGTGAACTGTCGATGTGTGTTATTCTTATTCGTATTCGTATAGTTATATGTAATAATCGATTAACCTCTTCTTAATCTCATAATCATGTGATCACATGAAGCCGTTTCATTTTCATCTATCGGATATGACGTCAAGTTAAAACTCAACCGATTTCATATTTCATGGACGTGGTTAACATAATAGAGAAAACTCAAGGATTTTTTATCTATCCACTGGGCATAATGTTCAATGACATCCATCTTTTTAAAAAGTTTGATTAACTCTTGTATTTTTGCTTTAATGGTAATATATTTTATTGCTTTCACCAGACAGAATTAGGCGAAAGTTAAATTTGGTCTTGACGTTAATTAAAAGGAAGGATAAATAGCTTAAGTTGAGAGATACAAAAGTTGAAGGTTACATACATAGCTACATATAATCCGAAGGTTAAAGTCACATTCCTCCATACAAGTGCGGTTGCCAATTGTTCTAGATAGCTATAAATTACGGGAAAAGCATTGCTCAAAATATTTGCATCAGAAAAAATGTTTAATTAAAATGAGTTTCAGCGTCTCTTAAAAGGTTAAAGGGCAAGACCTTGTGGATATGCGAAGTAAATTATTCGGGAACTTGATTTACCCCATTTTTGAATACATGTTCATACCAACCGTCATAATGCCGTTGTATTTGCTCTATTATCCTAATCCAGTAAAAACATACATGGGAATGTTCTTAATGTGACATGTTTTAATGGCAACCCAAGTTTTGAAATCCCCTCCATTATATGTTTAATTCCCCTTTAAAATCCACGACCATTTTGTTTCATAATACATAAGAAAGAATCTGATTTAGGTAGTAATAAATTAATTTTAGAGATGTTAATTTGTCAGCCTTCCAAAATTGATAAACATCCTAATAATAAGTATCTAATGCCGGCCTCGTGCGTAGAGTTTTGTTTTGGTAAAAAAAAAAGTTTGTTGACAAGACGAGTGACCGATATGATATTGGTTTATTTTTGTATTGATGTTTTGCTACTGACATTGTCATTGAGCGTTTCTATTTTCTAACAAAGGAATGTCAAGTAGATAGAGTTTGGTACAATTGGATACTCCAGTATTACTTCAGTGGACGTATGCTTCATGCCATATCATGATCACGTAATTATGCATGTTTTAATGAAAAACCATAGCGCGTGCATTTCCCTGTCATCAAGTTAGTAGGTACCTGCTAACCTTGTGTAGGAAAAACCATTCGCATGAGTGCCTCATGCCACGCTCACTCATGACGCTACTGATGCTCAAGCATGGAAGAGAAAGTCCAAGGTCAATAAAGTTAATAAAATTTCAAAGAAACATTATATTAGAGGATATTCAATAATGTGTTTTCGGGAAGACCACTCATGACGCTACTGATGCTCAAGCATGGGAGAGAAAGTCCAAGGTCAATAAAGTTAATAAAATTTCAAAGAAACATTATATTAGAGGATATTCAATAATGTGTTTTCGGGAAGGACAAGAATTTCCTGTCTTTTGTGACAGGTAAGTAAGACAAACGAATTGGGTCAGTTAGCTTAAAACATTTTAAGACTTTCCCCGGCCGCCGGCTTCCTACTTTATTGGAAAGGAAAAGTAGTTATATAATTCTTCAACCGTTCTCCTTCATTAGCCTTCTTTTGTTAAAAAATTTGATTGAGGAAAACCATGTAACCATTTGTTTTTGTAATCATAAGTAATGCTCATACCGAAATGCCCTCAAAACCCAGAATGGATGAAAAGGCTTATGATGAATTTGTGTGGGAATTAAGGTGACCTTTGCTCAATCAAGCATGTACCAAGAATTGCATTTCGCAAAGCTCCGGGATAAAAGGGGCCTACAGATTGAAAAAAAAACGAGAAAGCGGCTTTCCTAATTTCTCCAATTCAGGACTCTCCACGTGTACATCAAAGGGAATCAAGAACACGAGCCAAAGATTTGGTTTCTCGTTACAATAGGTAATAATCGTCCTTTACCCGTCCTTTAGAGATGATGTGAAGATGCACTGCCTAGAAAGCAGGAGCACAACACGAACGAGCTGGAGGCTGGAGGAGTCACCAAAAGCTTGAGGAGCCTGTGCAAAGTTTTTTTTGAAATGTAGGACATGTAAATACACGTATATGAACCCAGTTTCCTTCTGCTGTAGTGTTAAAGTTACAAAAATAAAATCGGTATTTGTCAATACAATTTTGTGAATGCAGGTAGGTACATAAACTCGTGTAGAGTTCTTTTGTTTACTTTTCGAAGAAGACGAAGCCGAAATCAAAGCACTTCATCTCATCAGATTAATTATTATCGAGATCTCATTCTTGTTATGAAGGCTTTTCTAGGGCAAGCGTTCCTGATTCGTCAATTTATCTCTGCGCGTGTAAAGTCTTTTTAAGAAAAGCAGGAAATAGAGTTGTGGAGTCCCCCGAAATTGAGTTTCAAGTGCCTCTCGAGATAAAGTAGGTGGGAGAGAGGACAAAAGTGCAAAACATTGCCAGCATTCAGAAAGTTAGCGGCATGTGCTTGTGTTTGACAAGTGGAGGATATGATTTAAGTACATTTAGCCTTCAAAATTTTCGTCAGAATGGAGTTGAGTTGTAATATATTACGCCATCCGAGAAAAAATGGGAGAGAAGAGGAGTAGGAAGTGGAATTTTCCATTGGTAGGGACACTTTTTAGTTACAAGAAGGAATGCTACCAACTACAACATGACAGGCTGATGCTCCTGTTCCTGTACTTTATCAAGGCCTCATGCGCGACCTCGATTTGGCTTGATTCAAGGTTTTAGGGTCGCTCGTGTGCATTCTTTTTTTCCAAGGATAATAATAGCAAAGCAAACTGAGGCTTTGCAACTGCTTTCTCCAAGCAATGAAGAAGTGTTTTGATGATGCACGAACGAAGACCCCGTGTTTAAGTACCTAAGTGCAACGAGCGTTCCTTCGCCACTCCAGCGTAGCAACAACTTTCAGCTTCACCGGCAAAAAGTGAGGAGGAAAAGGAGAAAGGTTTTTATGTAAATAGGGCATGGTGCCGGATTTTCAATTTAAACTACAAAATGGTTCATCAATGAGCTCGTCCATGAATCATGCATGAGTGGAGCTGAGCTGGCAGAGAGGGGAAATGCAACGAAAACAGTTTTCCTCCCTATCACATTTACATTACTAGTTTTTTTGTGTGATGTTTTGGAGCGCCATGTAAATTGCAAAAGCTCACACAAGTGTTCCCGAGCTGTCCTTTCACTTCAAGGCTAGATTACCCTGCGGCTTGGAGAAACCTGTCGGAATGAGGGGAAGCTATGTAAATTACTGCCACTCTTCCTGAGGATGGGTGCAATACATTCCTGTTGACGTAGATATCAATTTGCAAAAATTACATGGTCTCCATACCTCTTAAAAATTTGTGTTTGGTATATCAAAACTGTCGTATTTCATAAGTGATTTGAAGGCCTTTGTTCCAGATTTGAGAAAAAATGAACACACGTGGCGATTGTTTTTGTTGTTATTTGAAAAGAGTTTTTTTTCAATTTACAAGCTTTTTCAAATGAAAAACTTTTAACTTTTCTTTTGTGAGTCAATAAGCAAATACGATTTTTTTGCAAAATTCTCAACTTCCAAGTTATTTTTAATTTCCAAAGGGAAAATCCGACAATGTTATGACATGACCTTTCAATTGAGTTTTGAAGGAGAATCATTTTATTTCAAAAAAATGTTGTTGCAATACAATAGCGTTTTTTTATCTTGCGCAAAAATTTTGAAATGAAAAAAAAAATTGGGTCATTCTCATTCAGTTTAATGATGAGATCGAGTTTGACTTTTCCTGACTTTTACAAAAAACGTTTTCCTTTCTTTCCTCTTCACAGTTGCAGTACCTAATTCCACGTGTAATTTTTTTGATTCCCTGCTGGAGAACGTCTAAATTTGAAATGCATCACTACCTCATACATTCTTTACTTCTTATATTGAATTTTAAAATGAGAAAGGCTTATGCAATAGAACAAGCCATACTCATAGGAAAAAACAATTTTCCCTGCATGCCAATCATTTAAAATAGCTGAGGGAATGATGCTTTCTCTGTGTGAGGTGGAGTGAAAATAGGATTTGAATATAGGTTTCATTGTCTAAATTGTATGACGCACGTCATTCATGAGATCTACTGAAATTATGATGGAGCGGGTAGGATGCTACAAAAATTGTGTGGCTTGGTTGAAATTGAAGACTCATTCTCGAAGAGATTGTAAAATCAGTTGAAGCTCATACCTTTGGACCCAAGTTTTATTGGAAGCGACTTTAATAACTTATTTCTTGCAGGTAAAAAGGGTTTGATAATTTTCTTTGTACTGTTCAATAAAGAAATAGTCAATGGTTGAATTTAGCTAATACTTTTCATTTATAATAAGCAAAATCCATTTGATTAGGCTTATGATCTTTTCCTAAGCACGTAATATATGTGTGGCGGGTCGCCCACATATCCCTGCTCAAACCCAAGCATTATCTCTCTGGCTTAAACCTTTTTAAAAACCCCGTGAGCTCTTTGTCCACGAAAATAACTCTGTCGATTCTGGTTTTCTTTCCGATTATCCTTTATTAAATGGTGTAAGTGAACAGAATCTTACTTAAGACCATCATCCACAGATGCACACTCGAGTATTATCTCAGATTTAACCTTTTATTGATGATTATTCTAAATCAACCGAGCTGGCTACTATCGGCTTTTCTCGGGGAAAGCTTTTGTTTCGCTCAGGTCCACATGAAATGAAGTGATTGATGGATGATCAAATGTTTTTAATGAAAATTTCTTTTTGGGTTACTTTAATCGTTATCGAGTAAACGATGAGCAAATTCATGGAATCATTAACAGGAAGTGCTTAATTAATTCCATTCTCTCTTGCTTGGCATTCATGATTTATTTAGTGGAGGGGCCACATGCAGAATGATTTTGTTTCCTGATTACAAATTTCGGTGAAAGCAGAACACGAACCCATTTCAGTTCATATTTTCAGTTTTCAGATTAAAGGTTGTGAGCATGAATTGAGATGAAACAGTGAACTTTTTCGTGCAATGTTGATGATGTTGGTGACATGATAAGTTAAAAAAATAAAATGCCAAATCACTTAGGTATAATAAAAGTGGATATTTTTTTTGTAGTCAACAATTTGCTTTCGTTTATTTAACTGTAACGATAATTTTTGATTAATTATTGACAATAACAGTAATGAATAACTTAATTCTAAACTCATCAATAATTACATAACTATGACTTAATCAATCCATTGATGATTAGTGTAAAAATGAACACTTTTCAGCAACAATAATTCCAAACAATAAAGTAAATATAGGACAGCATAAAAACCTTTAGTCGTTTTTTGCAAAACAAAAAAAAACATTGCAAATTGTTTTCCTTCTTCTTCAAACAGAGATGCGTATAAACTGAGAAAGAGAAGCATGATTTGCATAAAAATTCTTATATACGAAGAATAAAACTACTAAATCAAATAAATAATTATTAAAACGTTTGGATTTAATTGTAACTTGAGACATAAATTAAATGAGAAAAAAGAAGGACATGCAAATGTTTAATTGCTATTGTACACATTAAATATATTGTTGTTTTTTTTAAATATTTACACAAAAAATTACTTTAATTTCTGTTCCTTCCTTTGTGGAATTGTAAAATATCATCGCGTTTCTTTTTTCAAGTTTTTACTCTATTTAATAATAACTTCGGTTTATTTGTATTTACAATAAAACACGATTAGTTTTTCGGTAAATAACATAAGCAGTACATATTTATATTTTCGTAAAACGGAACATTTAACCACAAAAATTCATAGAGTTGATTTATAACTATGCATATAATTTAATTATAATGTTATTATGTACACAAGACTCATTTTTATATTTCGCTTTACAACGATTTTTTCCTGCTTATTCAGCACTTTTGAATAAATCAGTATTTTGTAGATGTTTTTCTTTTGGACATTCCTTTTCTCAAAAGGGGGAAATGAACACATTCTGGTGCTAACTTATACATAATTATAACACGTTTAAGATTTTTTTTAATCAAATACCGCTAAATTTTTTTCCTTTAATTTAACCTACATGGTATATCATTCGGATGTTGCGACTTTAATGAAATTGCGTTATTTTGTATAAATATTTACGTAATGGAATTTGTTACATCGACCCATAGGACACGACTCGATATGATTTTATTTTTTAGAAAAAAATTGGTATTCAAAAATTTGTTTTGTTTTTTTTCTTCTTTTGTACACACAAAGAAATAATATTTTCGTGTCAATTTTGACAAAATATGGTCCATAATTAAATGGAGATTCTGTTTTTTCTTTGCATAAGAAAAACTGGTATTTAAACTGATTTTTTGGTAACAGTAAATAAAAGAGAAATATTTGTATGGCTTCTACACAAGCTTCATCTTGATTTTCATTGAATGGTCTGTCTTCATTATTCATTGCACAAGAAAGAACATAATTTATATTGAACGGGTGAAACACTGAACATGTGGACATTTCATTTCTCAACAAAACACTTTTCATCATTTTGATTCTCATTCAAGCATGTTCGGAAAAATATGAGCCTACAATTTTTTTAAAGCTTTCACACCATTTAAGTTACACTCTAGTTTAATTTGTGAAAACGTACGTACCTATCAAAAAACGAAATGTACAGCCTTTCATACTCTTCACACTTAATCTAAACTGCATACTCAAACATGTACATACACTCGAAGAAAATATTTCTGGATGCTTATTTGGATGGATGCTATTCATGTAAAAGACCAATTTAAATTGTAACGGCATTTTTTAACGGATTTTTAACAAAAAAAGGAAAGCTTTAAACAATAACATGTGTAATTTAACTTAAGCTGGAATTTAACAATAACGAAAAAATAGACTATAATTATTTTCTGGTAAAATACGTATTAATATAGTTCATTTTATAATACGAATACTTTGTCATAAAATTGTGTTTTTGTTCAACAAACCAATTCTGTTTTGGTTTTTATGTACACTTTACAGCACCCTCCAATCAGCAAACCACGGTTAATTTCATGGCGTTTTGGTATATGGATATTTAACCTAAACTTAAAGTTATTTAAGTTGTAAAAATATTTTTTTGTTTTGTCCTACGTATGATTTACGTATAATTTTTAAGTGTAAATCTTTACTTTTTAAAATAAAAACTAAAAAGCTGAGTTAGCACACAAAGAATCAATGCATTCATTTTTTTGGTTGTGTTTACTGTATGAAAAAACAATCAGATGAAAACTAAAATTAGAAAAAAACGACAAAACATCAAACGATCAATTTCTTATTTGGCAAGAGGACTATTTAAAATTAAGACGATCACTATAGACTTATGCGAGTGGTAGTGGTAGGGTCGAATGCAATGTCAAAATGCAACGTAAGAGCTTAACATAAGTACATACACACGCACTACATCATACTTGTTTTTTCTATCATTTGCATACGAGCCTTGCCATTTCCATTACTACTTTGTACAGAAAAATACAAATTTCGATATCGAGAATCTGGGGAAACGCGAGACCAACTCCGACATTGAGCAATTTAATTTCAATCATGACCTTTATTAAAGGCAAGACATGATGATGTATTATAAATGCCTTAATAACTCAATCGACTCAATCATGGAGGAGGAATGCTCCAGAAACTGATATTTTAACCTAGGATGTCACTGCCGCAAAAATCTAACCTCTTTTTATGTTAGTTGCCTTTGGTACAAACTGAATTAGATTTTACTCTACGTAATGCATGCAATTACCAAACAAATGTACACGCATACCTTCACTACTGCCTTAAACGAAAATCCTTTACATTCCTTTACAATCCCTAAACACACTCTTTTGGTTTTTGGTACAATTAAAGCTTTCATAGCGAAACCTATTTTTCGAAGGTCCTAGCAAGAGTTTCTCAACTGCGGAAAAAGAAGTTTTTTTTACATTTCCTCTAAATGTTCGAGAAAAATTGCTTCTTCAGTTTTGAAAATTGCAAGTTCCCTCTTCATAGGTTTATCAGTTACCTTTACTATTCATACCTCTATGGTTTCTAATTCTTTCGTACAAAAACGATTAGTATTGAACTCAACATATCGTTGTTGTTGTAGATGCCCCTGAAAAATAATTATTTTCACGGAACCCAACCTACCCTATCTAATTACGTCTAATCCATTTTTAAGTACATTTATTAACATTACATCCACTCTTCATACCTATTTCTGATAATTTGAAAGAAGCACTTGTTGATTCATAGTTCATGCGTCTATCGTCTCATTTTAGAAAATAGGAAGATAAATTAAATGTCTATGTCTTAATTATGTAATTTAATCTTCATATAATAATCCACACATACCTACAGATACAGATATACCAGTGCTTTTGCTTTTAATAAGACCACGAACAAGAGAAAAAAGTGAATTATCTTTCCTTTCCTCCTTTTGTCTTTCGTATGCAAAGATAAAAGATGACCATTTTTTTCTGTTATTACTGTTAATCAGCAAGAAAAATAAGGTATTTATAGTCTTTTTTTTGTCTGGAAAAAATATAAATATTTTTGCCGTGATTTTTCGAAATTGTGTGTAGAAAAAATGAAGCATTTTTTTATTAATTGTTGCCTTTAAAACTAGCAGGTATACCAGTTGTCACCATTTTTCGAATAAAAATTAGAGATTTTAAAATCTTTAAATATTTGTTTTTTTAGAGGCAGCAAACTGCAGAGTACTGCTTTACTTCTTTGCATAAATTTATGTCAGTAGTGATTTTAGGTACCTTTCCGATTAATTAGTAATTAACTTTTCATCGTTTAAAAATCAGCAATGACAAGGCATTCCAGAGTGAGAGAGACCATGATGGCTGGCTACAGCACAGTAATGTAATGAGACAAGACACAAATCTGCTTATTTTCCTTCATCAAAATATGGAATTTTTTCTTCTTTTCTTAAACTCAATCAGAAGCCCCTAAATATTGTTAAGCCATAATTCTTTTTTTTTTTTTCAAAAAAATAGATTTGATTTCTTCATTTCATTTCTTTTATATGCAGAAAGCAGAACAGAAAAATTGTAAATGGAACCTTTCTTGTTTACAAATTACCTACTCCTCATTTTTTGCATTGAAATCGGTTTTTATGAGCATTTCTCAGCATACTGAATGACAGAGGAGAGTCTCAGTCTCTGAGAGAGGATGGACTCACTATTCTGAGGTGGTGGAGTGGTGGCATTACCATCATGAGGTGAGGGAGTATTTTCCATCGCATACTTTTCTAAAATTAGGCTTGACCTTTTTCTGGGTCCCCCACCACTGGAATTACCATTTGGAGATCGAGCTCTTTTCAGGCTACCGGATGCACCTACAATGCTACTACCACTGCTGCTGCTATTACTTGCATTCTCATCACCACTCATGTCACCAGAACTCATGTGACTCATTTTGTTACTCATGCCACCTACCGAAATCTGAGTATCTGCATCAGAATAGTCTTCCTGTAAGCTTGGTGTTGATCTCGGAGTGGAATTAGGACTGGGACTATGCAAGCTATTCCTGGCTGGGGAAACGGAACCTGGTCCTCCCCTCATGTAAAACTGTGAATGCTGTTGTTCCCTTTCCCTCTGCTGATGTAACTGCATTTGATGGTGAAAGTCTACAGGAACGGGACTCCCTGGACTATTACTTCTTGGGGAAAGATTACTACTACGCTGGAGTAAGTGGTGGTAGCCACTGAATCCGTTATTATTAGCCATTGAGACAGGGATTAGGGAAACACCGTGCAGGAATATTGTGGTGATTATGATTGTTGTGGTTATTTGTCACAGCCGCAGCTGCTTTTGACCCCTTGGTAAGTGCTAAAGCTAGAACACCACCTGGGGTGTATGATGACCCTTGGACTGAATGAGGTGGGGGTGACGGGTTTCTGTCGCTCATTTCTGGGCTGGATGACCTATCTCTTTTGTAGTGTTGCTGCTGAATTTGCCTCAGTCTGTTTTGATGATACATGCGATCATCCTCCGGGAATTTAGAGTTATTATTATTATATGAGAAGTTCTCTGGAACAAGGATGGGGTGTACTGAAACACTCCCGGAGGTTGAGGAATACCTTAATCCAGAGTTTTCAACCAATCTCTTTTGCTGTTGCTGCTGCTGTTGTTGCAGCTCAGCAGGACTCAAACCGTACCCATATTTTTCAGTAAATTGCAAAACCTTTTCGCGGATCTTATGCATGAGCATTTTGTTTCGACCATTACTTCCATCGTCACCTTTCAACTGTTCAGTACTCAAATATTGTTGTGGTTGATGCTGTTTGGCATTGTTACCGTTATTGTTTAGACCAACGAACCCATTTGAAGGTTGCCTGAGAGGAGGGGATGTTGGTGGTGAGGTAGAAGCAGAATTAGGATGAGGTGGTAATTTTGAGGTAACATAAAGGAAGGTGGTTCGACTGTGTGGAGCTTGTTGGATCTGTACTCCAGGAGGAAGCATAGGATAAGGAATTGGCAACGCTGAACAAGTCTTATCATTGCTACTATTATTACTACTACTATTACTAACGTTGTTTGTTGATGGTTGGGAAGAGCCATTCGAGGTAGTTGGAGGCACACGGCTATGGCTTAGGAGAGGGTGGTGAAGTTGCGATTGAATATTACCGTTTGGTGATCCTGATGATGAGGGTTGGTAGGATGAGGCAATCATTGATGGACTGGGAGGTGTTTTTGGTCCGTCATTTGAGGAAGAGGGTGAGTTCTGCGAGGACAGCTCAGAGTCGGAGCACTCACGGTTCTCCTTATCAGAGTTTTGCGACTGCGGGGGAGCTTGCGACATCATTGAGGCTGGGGACATCACTCCCGGTTCGGTCACAATATTTGGAGATCCAGGTCCTGGGGGAACGTTGTTATCCTCGGAATGAGTCTTGATATGAGTCTCAAGTGCCTTTTTCGAGTTGAATGTCCCGTTGCACAAAGTGCATTTGTACACTTTTTCCCCATAATGCGCAACCTATGCAATTTTAAAATAAAAAATATGCGACGTTGAGTAAAAATGCAAGAAATTCCCAGATTTCAACAAGGTTAAAATAATGAAGTGATTATTTACCTGGTGAAGTTTGAGCACATGATTGTAGCCAAAAGATTTGCCACAAATATCACATGTGTAGGGCTTCTCGCCAGTATGCGTCCTTGTGTGGACCTTGAGTTGTTTGGAACAAGGTAAACCCTTTTCCACATGTTTTACAGATGTAGGGCTTCTCTCCTGTGTGGGTCCTCATGTGGATGACCAACTGGCCACTCTGAATGAATGTTTTCTGGCAAATCTGACACCTGATGGGGCGTACGAAGAGAGAAAAAAATATTGTTTAGCAAAATTGCCATGCGCATTCTGGGTTTCAAAAACAGATATAAAATTTGTTTAAATGTATTACCTATGAGGGCGCTCCCCAGTGTGGATTCTCATATGCCTGTGAAGCTTGCCACTATGCTCAAAGGCCCTTTCGCAAACTTCGCATTTGTACGGCCTTTCCTTTGTATGAATTCTGCGATGAACTGAAAGATTCTCCTTTACGGAAAACGACTTATTGCAGTACTCACATTGGTACGGTTTCTCCCCAGTATGTGTACGGTAATGACGAGTTAAACGCGCGGGCACTAAAAAATATAACAGAATTAAAAATCTCGTTAAAAACTTGCATTTTCTAACATTTTTTCTTACTTAATTCCACCAAATGAGCGTATGTTTTTTGAATGATCTCCATTATTTAAAAAAATACTCAATGAGCAGTAAAGCAGAAGAATGAATGAAATCGAGAAATGCAACGGGATATGATTTCAAAATCTTTTTTGAAACAAAAGTCACAAGTTTAGTGAATGTACGCTAAGATAGTCAAAGTGAGATTATATTCATTCTGTAATTTTCCATTAAATCCTAAACCGCAAGGAATACACGAAAAAAAACCGTACTTTTCTTATTTTCTAATTTTTTGCCCACACACTAACTACGCATTATACAAGAGCTAAACGATACCACTGCGCTAATTATCAAGTTCTACGAAAGGAGTTTCTGTTCTAACAGGAACGAAACTGACCACGCAGCATGAAAAAAGTCATAATGAATCTTAAAAAGCTCATTATTAGTCATTCAATACTTTCTTGTAGTACGGTGCAGATTATTTTTCCACCTACATTTCTATTTCTTAAAAACATTCCAGAATTTTTTAAATTTAATTTTCATTCTCACCCGCAAAAGTTTTTCCACAATACGGTGCAGATTATTTTTCCACCTACATTTCTATTTCTTAAAAACATTCCAGAATTTTTTAAATTTAATTTTCATTCTCACCCGCAAAAGTTTTTCCACAAATGTCACACTGATATGGATCGTCCCCTTCTCGATGAGATCTTAAATGATTCTGGAAAGTATTCTTTTGCTGGAAAGTTTTACCACAGAAGTCGCACCGGAAACCTGCATTAGCTCCTCCGTTCATTACATTGCTAGCTCCTCCATTGTGGTTATTCCCAGCCACTTTGTTGGGCTCAACCAACCCCTTTTCTTCCATGATTCTCTGGAGAGATCCTCCGTTTGATGCAACAGCAGCAGCAGCCACTGCGGCTGCCATTTCTGGAGAAGAGTACTGATACAGGCTAACCTCCGGAGTGCACACCACCTTCTGTCCTGATGGCGAGATTCCTCCAGCTCCACTCATTCCACGGTTGTGGTTGTTCGAGCCGCTCACTAGATTTTCTCCAGGTGGCGATTTGAACATGTTGGGGAACTGTGTGTTCATTAGTTGAAATACGTTTGACATGACCAAATGATTTTCATTCGTTTTTCTGCAAAAGAAACAACAAAACAGTTCGTTAGCCTCTACAATAAACTGCCGCTGCTCAGCCAAGTTCTGGAATATGAAAATGATATGCACACAATTGAAAATGCAATCCAACCCTTCCGCTTACTTAATGGGATACATTCACATTGCCAAACCATGAACACGAAAACCAAGCACACATAATTTCCGTTTCCTTCAAAAAATATTTCTCAATATTCAACCCGCCCACTTCAACTTCCATGAAACACAACAAAAAATATATAAACGCCAACATAATAGCCAGAGTTCACAATGAACAATGTCTGCAGATAAGAAGCAGACGCGCTTTGACTGACACAACAAGGCTATTACCAAAAGTATATTATCTAACTTTAATTTAAACTTAAGTACGATCACATCATATGGGTATCAATTTTTGTTTTTTGAGTTGAAAACTCTGTGGCAAAAAATGGCCGACCGGTATCCGTATCGCGAACCACATCTTTAGTCTCCAACTCTGGTTAAATGACTTACTGACCTCCCCATTACTGGCTAATCAGTAATCACCCAACCCAAAACCAAGATAATTTTATCCTGGAATTTGAAGTCGTGATTGTGACAGTTCCGATTGTGATTGTACCCCTTTCGTTTTACTTTTATGACTGATCGTCCCTCCCGACCTACGATATTCGCACTTGGTGATTGTCGTTTTGCTGGTGATGATCATAAATGACGAACATGATGGTGGAAGAATTCATTCTTTCGCATCTGAATTGTGAATTGAGCGAGCGGATGTCGATGACTACGTTTACTTTTTTGTATGAGGCATATGGCTCCAATGGCAAGAACAAACTGTAGCCTTTCCAAGAAGAGAAGTCTAAATTTTGCTTAAAACCTTCTACCTCTTTTTTTGATGTACCTTCCCTCACATTTTTTTGTGCAGGATTATAAATGTTTATTATCCTTTTTATCGTCGCGCATCTAACTATAGAGCAACCTAGGCACAACTTTGAGCATCCAATAGTTTTGTTGTACATGCAATTTGATGCAAGGCAACCCTTATCTCCCCTTCTTTTGAAATTCAGCCCATGAGCGTATATTAAATAAAAAATGTTTGCAAAAAATACACTTAAGGCGAACCCCAAAAAAGCCAAAGCCAACATTTATTTATTTTCAATCCCACATCATCCCGGATATATTTCCTGGAAATTCGAACGAAACGAAACCAGACCAAGTCATGCAGGCATCTGTCTTGTCTGTCTATACAGTTTTGCCTGTTATTTACTGGTTCCAATGCAATATACTTATGTGTGCAGAATTCCGAGGTTCATAATGAACAGCTCATTACATTGGTATTTGGCACAAGAGACGAGAGGGGCTTTTTTTATGATCCAATCACTTAAAAAATATGAGATTTTTAAGTAACAGCATCATCCATCTTTAAAAGGCAGGCAAAAATACAAGCAAGGTTTTTAATACCAATTACACAATAATTCTTTTGTAATAGTAATCACGTTTTCAGAGTTCATCAAGGCCCTTTCAATGCAATGCATTTCCTGCAAGGTCCTTCAAATGGATACAGACAGCCTCTTTTGGAAGAATATCACAAGTTTAAATGAAGCAATAGTGGCCGTAACATTTGGAAGTTTCCTGGAATGCGAACATTCCGTCGTGTCCTCCTTCATAACTTCCTTTCATTTTTTTACAATGAAG
>JAHZMX010000257.1:0-10974 GCA_027743895.1 Seira musarum
TGAATGTTATATAGGTAATTATTTGACCTAGTTTATTTTATGGGTGATCCTTAATTATACCACTTAAATAGATTTGAACTTACGTCTAAACCAAGAAACGTTGGCGAACCTGCTGGACCTACAAAATATACCAAACACATTCATGCAATTGAAATGAATTTCATTGATTCATTAATTAATTAATTTACCAGGTGGCCCTGGCCGTCCCGGAAGTCCCGGAGGGCCAATTAATCCTGGTTCTCCTATTAACAATTAAACAAAATTATCATGTAAAGAGAAAGCAATAACAAACGTAGATTTCCTATTTTAATCATTAAATTATTGTACCTTTTTGTCCCTGGATTCCCTCAGGACCTAGTGTATGTTTTAAAAAATCATTTACATTCTTACTTTTTAAAATTTCAATTTAAAAAAATTGAACAATAATTTCTCCACCTCTTTTCCCTTCATCCCCCACTTCGCCTTTCTCTCCTCTTATTCCCTGTCTACCCTGTGGTCCTGGCGGACCAGCGGGACCGAGATCTCCTTTAGGTCCTTCTGGTCCTGGATCTCCTCTCAAAGTTTCAGGAAGCTTTAGGAGAACTTCCGTGATATTGCAGGCACAAACACCACTACTCCTAGGAAAGCCGTCCGAATCGAACCCGTCCTAAAATTTTGTGATTTTTTTGTTAATATTAGAAAGTAAGGTTGTAAGGTAACAGAAGAAAGTGCATCAAAAATGTTGATTTTATGAAAGTAGTGGACAAGGAGAAAAAAGGGGTAGTGGAAACAATATCAAGTTGTAATTTTGGCATGTGACGAGAACGGTACCTCATACCACGTGGAGATTCTTCCAGTTATCGTGTTAGACCCAATGCCAGGAAGCTTTTTTGGTGTGGGTATAAATGGTGGGGTGAGCAACGGTGGTTCCTTAAGCTTATCTTTTCCAGCCTGAGATTTAGTTATATCGTGTAACAAGCATAAAGCGAAATATTTTGTAATTCCATAAAACTCACATATTTTATGAATTTTATTGTACATATGAAGCTAGTATATAAAAATCCATATTTACAGAATCCCGCATAACATGGCATTTTTTATGCAAAAGAATATGAAAATTTGGCATTATAACTTTCAAAGTAAACATTGTAAAGAAAATGACTGCAAGCAAGCGTTTGTGCGGAAAAAAAGTCAATCGGTCACCGACAAGACTAGACTATCATAACTGCAAGGTAAATAAGAAACAGGAACGCGCAAAAAAAAAGAGAATACTTAAAAGTTGAGCAATAGTCTGAGAAACAGGTTCTTTTTTAAAAGAGAAAGAAAAATGCAGCCGAGTCAAGGCCTGTGGCTCATCTTTATGAAATATATGTGTTGTTTTTGCATGAAATCTGCTGTTACCATGATTATTCTTTTATTTACATGTTGTATATTTTGTATGTCTGTCGCATTAGACATTAGATTTTCAGAAATGTTACGGGTAATTACCATGAGAATATAAAAAACAAAGTATTCAAAGTTCGTGAACAACCCGAAATTATGATATATGCTATGCATGCATGTGTATCTTTGTGATTTACTTGTTATATTATTGTACAGTTATTTTATTAAAGTAATAAAAATGCGGAAAAGGTAAATTGTGATCCTGGCCAGGCGAAATAAATAAATTTTTGAAAATGTTAATCAACACAAGAGGATGGAAGAGGAAAGGAGGAGTAAAAAAAGTTGTTAAAGATCTTTGTTGTGTGTCATGTTAAAAAATGCTACGCAAGATGGCTTTTGTGTGGCTCTATTTGTGTTTGTGATAACCTGTGATCCTGTTTCATGGAAAAAGGGATGATCCAGTCCATTTTCGGGATTTGGAGGTGGTCCCGGTAGTAGTGGAGGTGGTAATTCACCACCGGCACTACCCATCTCATCTCCGTTCAAGTCATCGTCGTCGTCATAAGTCTTGTTTAAATAAAATTTCAAATGAAATGAAATTAAAATAAAATGAAAAAATAAAACAAAGCTGATCAATGAATACCGGATAATCATAAAAATCTGCGAGATCATCAGTGAAATCAGAGGAGGATCCTTCAGTTGAGCCAAATGACTAGACATTTTGCAAAAATACAAGCAATTCATTGCAATAAAGCATATTAAAAGCGCATTTTAAAAGCCGATTGTTTAGTTTTACCGAACCAACCGAGAAGGCATCTTCACATTGAACTTCGCTAACAATGTGATTTCCATACAATTTCAATTCCTGGATCGCACCCTTTAAAATGACAAGTGAGAGAACAACTCGGTAAAATTCCGCCAACATAATTGTATTTTCATTAGATTCGATCAAGAATCATCTCATCAATTCCAATTTTCTCTGAAGTATGGTCACTCTTAATTCGCAATCTTTTATGAGCGAATAATGATGGCAGTAGAGTACTACTATAATAACCGCAGAATAGGACAAGTCAGGTGTCATATTACCAAATAAATATAAGTAACTACTTCACAGAGTTACACAGAATTATCTCATCTCTCCAAAGTTCGATCACGAGAAAGACAGGTTTTGACAGGTAAACGTGTCAAAAATGGCAAGAGTAATAATGGTACTTTAATCACTGAACTGGACGACATGATGATTTCATCACTAAAAATATCAAAGGGGGCGTTTCAGAACAAAATCATCAATCAATTCTCATTAGAACTCATTGATGCAAAAAAAAAGATTGACTTAAACAATGAACGTGTCTTTAAACTTGTTGGTGTAGTAAATGATTCATGAACTATTTAACTTTACACAACAGAACCCGCAAAAAATTGAAACTTTTTGGCTAGGATTTGGGAATCATACCACGAAAATTTTAACAAGCCTTTTATATAAACAGTTCAATTCATATTTCATTACTTATTTCATATGTAATCTTAAAATATTCTGACAATTTTTCAGTTGAAAAACCACTTATTCTACGAGACAAAGTGTCTCGCATTTCTTGACAAAAATATATTTTTTTTCAAGGTGCACGAGACACGACCGCACTATAACCCAAGCAGACCAACCGGACCACTTTGTGGGAGAACAAAAGTGAACAACACACGAAATCGATTACGATTAAGTAGGTATTAAATGAAGCGTCGTCATCATCATCATCATCATCTGTACAAACAACAAAGATGTGCTATGTATGGGAACAAAGACAGTAGCTTCAAGTAAGAAGATCAAAAGACAAAGATTTTTTTCTTTTTCTTTTAACGAGCTTTTCACTGAATGCCACAGGGACAAGCCTGTGAATTTGTGAACACGATTTCTCCCAATTTTTTTTTATTATTCTCTTGTTGAGATGATGCTAAGCCCAAGATGAGATTATTTTCTATGATAACAACGACACGATGGCATAATAATGTCAGAATTTTCGCCAATTCCCGGTACAGTCACAGTCTCCCACTTTTTTGCAAAAACAAGACTCAAGTTGAATCTTCTTAAGGAGTTAAACTCAAGTCTAATTAATTCCTTGGCATGAATCTTATTATAAAGATATTGTTAATGAACCGTGCATGCATGATTGCTTGTTTTCTCATTTTCTCCTCTTCTCTCTGAAAAATTCATGCAATAAATTCATCAAATATGGGGAATTGCTAATTTTTTCAAAATATTTTACATAGAAATAAGAAAAGCTTGTTTTTTTATTTATGGAATCACTCCGTTCTCAATGGATGAGACTGAGACGAATCTCAATTTGACTTATGGGATTATTCCACAGAGTGGTTATATGGTAAGTAAAGTGGGTATACAAAACGCTTAATGTTTTTTAAGGATTGGTCAAAAATCTACTCGTTGAGAGGGAGTAAGCGATGATGATGTCATGTGATTTAAGATAATGTGCCATTGCCATTATTACACCAAAAATGCACCTTCATGTGCTGGTGATAACGATGATGTTACGCCTCAGGAAAAAAACTAATTTCATACCTTTTTTTCTAAATCTCTCTTTCAGTTCATTCATGATGCAATTTTGCATTTATTCCATTTTGTTTCGTTCATTCATAAAACGATCACTGGTCATGCCTGAAAAACCCTTTTTTTTATTAATAATTATGATGACAAAATGAGTTTTTCTGGATTTTTACTAGCATACCGCCGAATAAATAAAGAAATGCCATTGTGCTGTGTAAAACCCTTACATCTTTTAACATTTCATTCACTTCCTTCATTTAAAATCTGTACTTCCACTTGACATTGTCTTTCTAAAACGTTGTAAATGCAACAAGTTTCACCATGTTTTACCCAAACATCATTTTTAGATTAGCATGCAAATTTTTCATCACATTTATTTACTCTTACAAAAGATTCGTAGCTCAATTTGATTTTATGATAAGGAGGCTTTCTAAATGCTATTTCCATGTTAGTTAACACTTTGAAAGAGCATATTTTAGAGATTGAGATTCTTCAAGACAAGTTATATAGTTGCTGAATTACCTACCACAGACCATGTGTAAACACTAATATAGACATACCTTTGGAGTTTGCGATTAAATCAACCCAACCTCAACCTCCTTCTCTTAATTTTTTTTTCGTCCATTTCAAATGAGCCATGAATCAGGGCTTTTCCTTTGAAGGGAGAGAAAAGCCGGTTTCAAACAGAAACACGCTCACAATGACAAGGCACATATTTTTTCCTTATTTAAATACAAATAGGAATAATAATTACGTCTGTGTTAATTAGTTTGTCTGTCTGCCCTCGAGATATTTAAGCAAAAGGGTATATAGATAAGTATATCGAGTGAAGCGGCAGGGGCTTTTTGATCAAATGATTAATGAAAAAAGGAATCTGATGACGACGGCTGATGAGAAAAAAATCATGTTGGGATTTCGGGAATAAAAACGAGGACAAGTGTCGGACGTGACTGCTTATTTTAATTTACTAAAGTGAACAAACTTGAAATACATATCATACGCTTTTAGTACTATGTACATATATAATCTTTGAAGATTTGCAACTGAAATTAAGATCTCTTTGAACCATTCAAAAGTTATATAGCAGCACAACTGCATCAACAGCATAAAAAACAACATCGATCCGTTTTTCACTCCAGCAAGAAAATAATTTACATCGACATTTCGACTTGTGTTTTTGTATGTATGTGTGAAGCTGTTGCTTCAATTGAAAATATCAATCATGTTTTGTAAAGATTTCACGTGTTCTCTTGAAATAGAAGCTTGCTTCTTTGTCTTTCTTGAGGAAATGAAGAAGAAAGGCACAATTTACTTAAAAGCGTAGCTCTCCCTCTCACTTCCCTATCTCATTCAAGACAAAAAAATCCATAAATGAAAGTGAATTGAGCTGTTTGAATTCAAGGCAGCAAAAAAAGGGGAAGGAGAACATATGCCTACTTGAAGAAGTGCTGTCGCTCTCTGCTTTCTTTTAAAAAAAAAGTTTCAATCTTTAGCCTTCTTGAGAGTGTAAAATAGCAGCAGAAACTGACTCATGAGAATTGAGGATGATGATGATGATCCATGATGCTCTCCTTATCTAGACGACTATTTTTGTATGTATGTGTGAAGCTGTTGCTTCAATTGAAAATATCAATCATGTTTTGTAAAGATTTCACGTGTTCTCTTGAAATAGAAACTTGCTTCTTTGTCTTTTTTGAGGAAATGAAGAAGAAAGGCACAATTTACTTAAAAGCGTAGCTCTCCCTCTCACTTCCCTATCTCATTCAAGACAAAAAAAAATCCATAAAATGAAAGTGAATTGAGCTGTTTGAATTCAAGGCAGCAAAAAAAGGGGAAGGAGACCATATGCCTACTTGAAGAAGTGCTGTCGCTCTCTGCTTTCTTTAAAAAAAAAGTTTCAATCTTTAGCCTTCTTGCGAGTGTAAAATAGCAGCAGAAACTGACTCATGAGAATTGAGGATGATGATGATGATCCATGATGCTCTCCTTATCTAGACGACTTTCGTCTGGAGACTTTTCGGCTCATCGAAAATTGAATGTGCAATGCATATGATTAAGATAAGAAGTGAGACGATAGCTTCTTTTCACATTTTTTTAGCGACTTTACACAAACAGAAGCGAAGAGTTCTTTTTTGAACACTGTAACTTATTTTTTTTTATTAAACAACTTCTGAAAACACTTCCTAGTCAAACTTGCCCGCATCCTAAGTCGGCACTAGAGTAACTTTAATGAGCATTATCTTCTTTTTCCTCTTTTCTTCAGCTACTAGAGTAATTCCCAAAATGGTAAATGAAGTTGTTGAGTAACCAATCTTTCCTTCAGGCGTATATCGATTTGTTTCACTTATACTCCCTTATTCCTTAAACTGACCATTCCCTTTTCCCTTTCAAAAATATTTTGAAGTGATTGACATGTTTGTATTCACAGTTAATCAATCATATTGAGAATATTTTTTTGAAAAAATTGATAAACACAAAACCTGGTAGTTTTAAATGCTACTTCACAAAAAATGATTAATAGGTTTATACTAGAGTAACTTTAATGAGCATTATCTTCTTTTTCCTCTTTTCTTCAGCTACTAGAGTAATTCCCAAAATGGTAAATAAAGTTGTTGAGTAACCAATCTTTCCTTCAGGCGTATATCGATTTGTTTCACTTATACTCCCTTATTCCTTAAACTGACCATTCCCTTTTCCTTTCAAAAATATGTTTGAAGTGATTGACATGTTTGTATTCACAGTTAATCAATCATATTGAGAATATTTTTTTTGAAAAAATTGATAAACACAAAACCTGGTAGTTTTAAATGCTACTTCACAAAAAATGATTAATAGGTTTATACTTAATTTTCCGGGTTTAGTTCACTCACTCCACTACCCCCTTCAGAAGACGTGAAAAGTCACCTCAAAAAGATGGACAGACGATCAAGTGCTTCAAGTGAATACTGACAAGAATAAATGAGCTATGAAGCAATACTTATATACTTATGTATCGGGAAAAAATCAATGACACCTCGTAGTCCAGTTCATTGAGTTCATCTACCTATTTATAATCCTCTTATGATAAAACACGTTTTTTAATGATTTAATTTAGATATTTATTCCCCACTCGTCACATTCTCTCCCTCGATTACACTGCTTAAAATCTCATCGAGAATCCATTACGATTACAATCACGAGCACAATCAAGATCACTCACTTCACATGATCAAGATCACATTATCGTATATATAGCAAGAAGACAAGACAACTATGCTCTAAGCCAATTTTTTCTACCAAGATTCTCTTGGAGTAGTAGGTATAGGTCAGGCATGTATTTTGGCTTCACTCAAAAGAATACGTAATCCGTAAAAGAAGTTCAGATTACCTAATACATGGTCTAGACGTTTTCCGTATTCCCCTAAAATATCTTTTATCCTTAAAAAAAATCTTCTTCCTCTTCAAACATTCACATTCCTTCACTGTAAGGTGTAGTACACCTGGGCCTTTTCTGATCTGATCTCTTCTTCTTGTGAAGATGTTAAATAGGTGTACCCTCTGTCAAGCAAAAAAATCCTTCCTTTTTCTCAGTCTTTCATGCCGCGAAAGAGGATCCCAAAAAATAAGATATATTGAGATTATTTTAAGGAAACGATTTGAGGCTGTTCTGAGCCCGCCATTAAATCACTCGGAGCACATAGGGTAATACCACTATTAACCTATTAATAATTGTAATAAACTGCCAATTGATTCACTATTATATTACTTGTGTGCCAGGTCTTTCCAATGAAACTGAAATGAGCAAAGGACTTTTCTATTTTCCTCAAGAGACGATAAAAAAGGGCTGATATTTTTTCTTAATAAAATTATGGATATTGTCTGCATGTGGCTCTCTTGCTCTGAACAATCTTTCTCTTCTTCTCACAGGGAAAGGGTATAGGTGGGTGCGCCAGATATTAAAGAAAATAACAGAAATATTTTTTTCTACCCTCATGGGACCTGGACAATTTTTTTCCTGTGGAAAACGAACTTGATTATGAATCCAAGTAAGTTTAATAAAAAACTATGTTAGTGGAAGAGGACTGAATAAGAAACTGCCTTTTCTCTGACTGTGACTCATGTGTAGTCTGAAGAAAAATGTGAATTTTTCTACAGAGATAATGCTCTTTTGGGAGAGGAAAAGGGAAGATGAATTGAGTATAAAAATGGTCAATTTCGATGGTGAAGCAGGCAGAGTCCTCCTAGAGAGGAAGGAGGAGAAGTGAGATTTATAATGTATTACACGGTAATAATCTTAAAATCTCAGAGTTGAGAGAGCTCCACTTTGTGTTTCTTTTCAATGGTGAAGTGAGAATTGAGCAAAGAGAATTTTTTTTCGTTTGGGGAGTGAGTGTGGTTGAAAAATCGTGAAAAAAACAACATTGAATACATATTGAGATGATGCTGATGTGTGAGCTAACACACAATGTAGAAAAAATGCGTAAAAAGTCGAGAGCGAGATTCACAGGTAAACACATGAAATGACCCTAAAGAAGAAGACACACAGGGTCGGGATTGAATATAAGGCTGACCTCTGCGGTTAAGTCGTGATTTGGTGATGAATAAGCACACACTTTTACTACATTACATAATACCATAAAAAGTGTAAATCAGAAAAGTTCTTTTAGGTAATGGGATGGGTTCGTTCCTGCTAAATTTTTCAGCCTTGCTCAATTTTAGATACTCACAAAAGTGAGAAAATGCACTTTTTTTATTCAGAGAGTTTCCTCAGGTTTAGAGGTCAGCGTGTTAGTGAGTTTACATAGCTCTACATAGCTTTACATTTGCTCGCCTCATTCATTCATGAAAGTCTGATTGAGCAGGAGTCAGGAGCAAGATCGTGCCAGGGTTGAAGGTAGTCCGGTAAAAAGAAATGACTTTTCTTAATGGGAAATTAAGATTGCTCACGTGTATGCATGGCAGTAAAAAATTATATCCTTTCGTGTTTGTTTGACTTCACAAAATGAAGCTTGTTTAAACATTTTTTTTCATTCTTCTTTGTTCATAGTACAGTCAGCTTTAAAACTAGGACGTCCCCGTAAGATGTTAAAATGTTGAAAAATTTAGTAAATCTGCAACCAGCCCAACCCACCAATCTTTGACATTTCACTATTCTTAATTACTCATTTAAAAATCGTGGTAGCTTTTCAAGTTTCTTCTTATGAGATGCAATTAATGAATAACTCACATGAGTCATGAAGCAATTAAATAAAATTTCTTCGTATATTTGTCAGATTGAACTATACTTAATTACTCATTTAAAAATCGTGGTAGCTTTTCAAGTTTCTTCTTATGAGATGCAATTAATGAATAACTCACATGAGTCATGAAGCAATTAAATAAAATTTCTTTGTATATTTGTCAGATTGAATGGCTGCATTAAAATTATGGATATTCCTATGCAACTATTAAACTTGTCAAAAGGTTCCCTAATTACATACGTGCCAACCTATTTGGAGCAACTTGAAACTTTCCAATTAGAAATATTTTCTAGTAGTTCCTCCTCCAAAATCTCAAGTCAGTCTCTTCTCTTGGTGGCGTCAGCATAAACTAAAATTGAAATGAGCAAAAAGTTTTCTCGTTAGTGAGAAACGAGATTCTTCATCAATTTCCTGCTTTTTACCCGTAATTAATACCCGAAAATCGTGATAAGAGCGGCGAATTATGCATTGAGTACAAACCAGCCAAAAACCTATGCATATTTTGAAGAATTAAGCTTGTTGTCTAGTTGCTTGTTTGTAGTTTGTGTGCGGTCATCTCATTATCATTTACTATTATTATATGTAGCAAATACCAACCTACGAAGGATTTCATCTTGAAAATCATAATGATTATCGTTATATTCCTCCTAAGGCAAATAATTGTTGGAGGTAAAACTCGAATTTATATATCTCTATACATTGCTCAAGTATAATAGGACTTTGAAAATTCCAAAATTTTCTACATTTTGATACATATTTTAGCTAATAATGCTGTATTTCGTTCTTCCCATTAACAAAGAGTCTTCTTTTAAGTACTTGGGCAAAAAGAAACCAGATCTTTTCAAAATTACAATTTCCTTTACACCGTGAAATATTGTAATGCTTTGACCATAGTACAGAATATTATTTTCTTGCCATTTTCAGCTCAGACAGCTCAATTGTTCACTATAAAACCAATAAATCATGGGACATGTTCATTAAACCATGAATGAATATAATCAAGCCTCTTCCCATTATCCTTCCAGCCCAAGTAGAATAGAATGGAGGAGAAGATTTTTCCCCGAATTACTTATGCTCCAGATCCTTATACTACATATATTACATTTCCCCGAATAATTTCAATATTGCAAAAAGGAAAAGAGAGAAACGAAACCACAAAAAAACTACATTTTGCTTGAGTGGGAAGAGAAAAACCGCATGGCATCGCATAAAATAGTACTACGTACCACGAATAGATCGATGCACTCGAAAAGAAACTATTCTGATTTATGAATAGCCGTAAACCATAATGTTCCATTGGGTTGCGTAATTTTCCTACATATATCGTATCAGTTTTTTTTTGTTTTACTCATCGGGAAAGGTTTCAAAAAAATAAACAGAAATGGAGAGAGAGAGAAGCATCGTGGAAAAAAAGTAGCTCTACCGTTCTACTACCCGTGCGAATTGAAATTTAAAGGAAATTATAATTTGAGATGAGTTTGCTGAGAAACGTTTGGTGGACATCTACGACGAGGAGAGGTGAATATGTGAGTCGTAATTTCTAAAGCAAACGGTACAAAATTTGCAAACCTTGTCGTGGTCTCACTGTGAGAACACCAATAGTATAGCAAATGCAATCAAGTTTGTTTGTTACAATTACTACAGAATGCGGTGGCAGTAGCACTACTGATGATGGTGATGGTGACGGTGGAAATTCTATGCGCGTCAGAGAGCCTGAAACGCCAATAATTTTTCATTTTTTTGGACAATGGAAAGAATAGAGGAAAAAAAATATATAGTTGATTTGAAGTGGTGATGATGATGTAGAAATCATGTCAACTCTAATTAATGCAAACACAG
>JAHZMX010000258.1:0-13034 GCA_027743895.1 Seira musarum
ATTTGGCTTACGCATCCAATTAGTGTACGAGTTTGGCATAAAACGCGAATAAATCACTGCGATCAGTAATTGTCTGACCCTTTGGTTTTTAATAAATGAATAGAACGCGGGTCTAAAATAGAGCGCGGGTATGATATAGAACGCGGGGGGTTGAGAGGGAGAATTTGAATAGAACGCGGGGCGTTCTATATCAGAATATACAGTACATAATATCAGCAATGGAACCGACAAAATGATGTATAGATAATATGCTAAAAGTGATTTTCGTTTTTGTAATTGTATAGTGCTTGAAATAACATTACGAAATAGTTCAAAGAGTCAGAATATTTATGACCATTCTATTAGCAGAAACCATTTCTTTATCAGTTGAATAGTTTCTCTGAACATTTAAACCGCAGTTGCTAAACACAGCATTTCGAAATCTTGTATCGAATTTTATATATACGATGATTTTTAACGGGTATGATCCAGTCTAGTCGCCTACCTTTTTTACCATCGCTGCCAATACCAACAACTCTCCTTTTGCTTTCTCCAGAGAGGAAAGTAATAAAGGCGCCATGAGCACGGTTATGTGGTTCTAATATCATGTTTAGCCGGATCATTTTTATAGTGTAATGGTTTCGATGATTCTCCGATTTTTCCAATCATGTGTTGGAAAGTTCTCTTGAAAGTCGGCTATGGCAACAACTTTAATGTTTGAAGGGAAAGATAGCTTAAAAACGAATTCATTGAAATACAAATCAAAAATTAGGTTACTGGAAATCCAACTACGTGCGTACACTAGTTAAAAGCGAGTAAGATACGAAATGCTACGCGGAGTTTCCTAAAGCTGGCTAATTTCTGCTTCCTCTCAATTACTAAATATGATCTAATCTTGTATCGAATTTTATATATACGATGATTTTTAACGGGTATGATCCAGTCTAGTCGCCTACCTTTTTTACCATCGCTGCCATTACCAACAACTCTTCTTTTGCTTTCTCCAGGGAGGAAAGTAATAAAGGCGCCATGAGCACGGTCGTGTGATTCTAAAGCCATGTTTAGCCGGATCATTTTGATAGTGTAATGGTTTTGATGATTCTCCGCTTTTTACAATCATGTGTTGGAAAGTTCTCTTGGAAATCGGCTAGAGCAACAACTTCAATGTTTGAAGGAAAAGATCGCTTAAAAACGAATTCATTGAAATACAATTAAATAAAAATTAGGTTACTGAAAATCCAACTTTGTGTGCGTACACTAGTTAAAAGCGAGTAAGATACGAAATGCTACGCGGAGTTTCCTAAAGCTGGCTAATTTCTGCTTCCTCTCAATTACTAAATATGATCTATGGATACTTCCAATACATTTGAAACGTCAGCGACGGGGGATACTTAAAACTCTAACACAACATCAATGCAGCGGTTATCATTTGCTTTGGCTTAAAACGTTGACTAGAATGAAGGGGTTACCTTAAAAACTTTACAACTTTCGCTACGGCCTATTTTTAAATTAAATTAATCACAGGGAAACAAAAACGACAATGTGTAGTATGTTACCATCCAAGTACTAAACAACTGCTAATAACTCAACAAAACATGAAACTGATGAAATGAATCTTTTTAATCTTTTTTGTCGTCAAAACCCCACTCTTGAACAAGCCAGGAGGTTTTTCCATTCCAACGTTTCACGCGGGTGGCGCTCACGTATCCTTGGATACCTATTAACAAAATTTAAAATGGGCTAATTACAACAAGGCATTGAATTCAGTTTAAAATGCCGGAATTAAACATCAGGCACAAATGTTTTATTTCAATGCAAATTGGCAAAGCTTTAGAGCGGGAGGTCAATAGAAATATTACGAATTAAAATCCTTACCACCATTCTCCAAAAGACTACGTATCTCTTCACGTGTTCGAGCTGCTTCTTCGGCATCTTGAGCTGACATAACCCCTTTAGGCTCGTTGATGCGACGAATGGAATAGACCTATTTTAATTTGTAAATTATGTTTTATAGATTTTGACAATTTTTTTCTCTTTTTTCACCACCTGTGGTCGCAATTTCCTACAATAAATGAGCAGCTTGCAAAGCTTTTGGACACACGTATTAATCGAGCTACATTTTTAATACTCATGTTATCAAAGCATATGTTATACCAACCAGCCACGGGATCCAATCTAATATTTTTATGCTAACAAAGCAGTACAAGCAAAGAGTATGTTTTTGAAAATGAAAAATTAAAAACAAATATACTATCATACCTCAGATTCCAACTTGGGGTCATCCATCTCTCCCTTGTCTTGCTCGTTCTTCGTGATACAATCTTCCGCTTTCTCCACGTTTCCATCCTGCTCAGGGGATGGAGTTTTGGGCGCCAATGAGCCAGCGCCCTTGGTAGCGAGCATCTGGGATGCTGTAGACATTTTGCCTCTTGACGGACCGCTTTCTCCACGTTTCCATCCTGCTCAGGGGATGGAGTTTTGGGCGCCAATGAGCCAGCGCCCTTGGTAGCGAGCATCTGGGATGCTGTAGACATTTTGCTTATTGACGGCCGCTCAGTAAAAGAAGGTATTACTGTCTTAGATTTGTACGTCAGCCTCTAAGTAAATTACTTAAAGAGACGAGGCCATTAAAACCATTTTTGGCGGTCACTTTTACGAACTTTTTCTTTTCGCGTGTTCAAATTTTTGGCATGTTCAAAATTTTGCACGTAAAAAAGTTCGCAATGGAAATAAATTCGCAAAATTTTTTTCGCAACGGACATAATATCGCACGGACTTTTTTCTAATTGGGAAATTATCCTTACGTTGAGTGTATAATCATTCATCAATAAAAATATATGAATATATTATGTCTACGACAGACGTTCCACCGTCTGTCAAAGCAAGGGAAGCAAGAACCCGTTGTTAGCGAGAACCTCATCGTCTTTGAATTGATGTAAGGTTAATCGCAAAGATCTCATTCAAGTTAGTTCTCATTATCGTTTTTTAACATACTTTCGGGTCTGACGGAATACGTTACGTTACAATTTAATTTAACTTGTGAATATCGAACGGGAATATCCTTATTACATGTTACATTTATTTTCGGGAGGAGATTATGGGGCAAGCCGAATGGTGAGTTTTGCCTTTCAAATGATTGGGAATTTAAAAAAACTCAATGGCGAAAGCGTCCTATCAAATGACTTACTCTTTAATTATAGCTAATTTATTCATTCGGAGGGTCAAATTTGCTTAAGTCGAAATTAAAATACGAGCTCAATCATTTGTATTACGAAAAACATAAATGCTTTTCCAAAGTTTTTCGGGTGACCTCGAGATAAATTCTTTGAGGTAATCAGGACATGTGCATGTGAATTTGAGCAGAGTTGAAGACGGGAGGGGCGAATAGGAATGCCAGCAGGATGAAAATGCCTCTTCAAATCACTTACTGCGACAACAAGTACAGGGTAGCCAAAACTAAAGCACCCAGGCACATGAAAAAGTATTTTTGTAGAAATAAAGATTATTAACGCTGGATTGGATTTTGTCCTGTCACACACCTCAAAATAAACCACATACAGCTCATCTATTGATGAAGGAGGTTCATTTTTTGACTCACACCAAGATACAGCGTCTCCAATGTCGTGACGAATTTTTGTATTAAAATGCGATGATCGGTACCACTGTAAAAAGTTCTTCAATTTCTTTATTCGGTGGTTCCTGAATGACGTTCGTTCTAAAGAGAGCAATGAAGTCATTCGGCTTTGTAATATTTGCGTGTATGTAATAAAAGACGGTAGTGACTCTACTTGCACAGGTTTGTACATTCAGGACTCTCCATTTTTCTTTTATTTCGTTATCATCAACTTTTTCTTTCGTATTCCAAATTGCTCTTCTTCTCGCAACTTTAATTGCCCGAGTATGGGCCTGGAACAGTAGACGTGTCCATTGCAACCGAACTGAACAAATGCGTAAAGGAAACTGTTGAGCATCCGTGGCTTTTTCTAGTCGAGCAGCTACAATAATCCTAGGCTTTTAGTTATTTTTACTCCAGCACCTTTTTTAACCTGGTACCTTTTTTTTAACTTGTGCCCACATAAACTTTTCTCATTATTTTGCACTGTATTGCTCTCTTTAATACTTTGAGGCATCCGGTAAAAGGTGACAAATGGTGAGCTTCTGCAATGCTATTAATATCGTCGCTTCTATGCTTTATCGGAGTTGCTTAATTGTTCTTCTTATATTATCAAGAACCCTGTTGTGCAAATTCCAAATTCTCGAACTAAATATTCTTCCCTGGTACGTCCGTAGTAATAACGTACGTACGAAAATTATATAAAAGAACACACTTAAGTCTTCTTAAATTTCTGAAAAGGCCTGGACTTTTTTATATTTCCCATTCCGAAAAAAAAGTCCGTGCGATATTATATTCCTAGCGAAAAGAATTTCAGCGAATTGATTTCCATTGCAAACTTTTTCACGTGCAAAATTTTAAACATGCGAAGTTTTTTTCATGGCAAAAATTGAACATGCGAAAAGAAACAAACGCGTAAAAGTGACCACCAAAAAATAGTATGCCATAAAAACCGTATCCCAAATTAAAAGGCAAAACTAGCTGGATTTAGTAAAGTTCAAAAAATTAATTCGGTTTCAAAATCAATGAGATTATTGGCCACGTGGTAGAGTTTATCCTTTCCTAATTGGTCAGAGTAATTGATGTTTAACGGACGATGGTTGCCCGAAGTAGTAACTACTTTGGATGCATGAAGAAAGCTTGTATAGTCATTTCTTCGACACAAATTTGCTTTCATCAACTTGAATTTATCGAAAACTTTGGCTACTAAGGTGATAACAAGGATGAATAATAGCAAAGATAAGTATTTAAACACTGCATTGGCAACAGAAATCACAAATCTAGGATTTACATGAAACAATATGTTTGTGTGTCAAATTCGCTTTTACTGCTTACTCTGATACACTTACTGATATTAAATCTCGGTCATTTTCATAACGTCAATACTTGGACACCACAATAAGTATTTAAACACTGCATTGGCAACAGAAATCACAAATCTAGGATTTACATGAAACAATATGTTTGTGTGTCAAATTCGCTTTTACTGCTTACTCTGATACACTTACTGATATTAAGCTAAACTTGGGTGAAAACTCCCTTCTTTATTTGTTTCCTATGATTTTGAGGATCGTTTTTACATATTACGAATGGGTTATTATCACGGCTCTGGGTCGCATGAGAGGTTTCTTTGTCATCTCAACAAAATACTCTACGTATTTTCACAATCGTCTGCAACCCTTCAATTTTTGATGAAAGTGTATACTTTTTTTTCTTCCTTTGATTTCACATCTATTCAAGTGCTAACGTGATACAAAGCGGGCCGGAATATTCGTAAGTCTCTAGCCGTAACTCGAGTTGAGTCGAAGTTGACGGATGATTGCTAAAATACACGTTTGCTTTCTTCAAATAGTTCTCTCTCAAAACATAAGACATGCAGTGGTTAAGGTTTGGACACTCAAAATCATCCTTAAAAGTAGATTGTGTTTTTTTTAAACAAACATACATTTCTTTGCTACGGGAAATCACGTCTTTTGCTTCTGGTATTACCATCAAGGTCTTATTACAGCAGTAGCAAAGAAGATGAAAAGGATTACCAACGAGATCATTCTTTTTTAGAATGCTGTTTTTTTCTCAAGTTCGATACGCTGTCAAAGGAAACAGTTCTTTGTAATTGAACCGAGGAATTCTTCCTATTATAAAAGTCATGAAAACATGCATCCATGAACAGAGATGAAAGAGACCTTACAAATGTTGTATCGTAAGCATTTTCATTGATAATTTTAAGCGCCCGCTGCCATTGACCTTTAAAAATTTTCAAAGCAACTGTTTTGGTCAGTTTTTTAAAGAGCTTTCGAATGTGGTATCATATGAAAAACCTTTTGAAAGGTCCCCTGCCAGATACGTTTTGCAGCAGTACTGTATACGCATTAAATTAAGCTACCAAAAACCCATATGTTGTCATTTGAAAAAAATAAACGGTTGCGTTAACCCTGCCGTTTATACTTGACTTCAAATTCTCAAAAGAAGCATGCGCGGTCATCAGTACACAACTAGCCTTTATTACAAAATATAGGTCAGGATTAAATTGAACGGAGCTCATGGTTGCAGTGTCTATCACTGACTTTCTGTAAAGTTTCTGTGGTACACAGACACATCATTCTCATAACTAGTTTTGCAAGCTCAGCAACGTAATTTATACATTGTAGCGTAGAATCCTATTCATGCCTTTACTAAAGCAAAATACGCAATTTTTGTGCTACTACTGATAGAAGTACTCACTTGACTATCTCCCCTATAATCTCATTTATAAATGAAAGACGTATGCTTAATCCGCTTGAAAAATCTACGGAAAATTTACTCTTCCCTTCTGCACCACCGTCCCTGAAAAAAGGGGCTGAGCACGTTTCGCTTTCCGGGTGAAATTTGTGCAAGCTGAATTTTCTACTCTGATAGAGGTAACACGAATTTATCTGCTGAATACGCTAATACGACCATGAAATTTTTACTTCCGTTAAACTCGACTCCCGAAAATCAATTTTAAAGTTTGTTATGGGCTACAATATTATCTACAGTAGTCTCCCGACACGGATGATTTATTTTGGTCCAGACTACTTAACAATCTAAAAACGATGAGTGCCATTGAGGTGGTCCTAATTCTTACAAAAACAGCAGCCGTTTTTGTTCATTAACCACTTGAAACCTCTATTTTCCTTCATCAAAACCAATTCCCCATCCCCGTATAACGAATATTTATTGTTGCCATACCCCAACATATGATGTGCATAAAATGTCGTAATGTCCCATCATAAAAAAAGGGATGCATACCGTTTCAGCCCAAAATATTTTCAGCATTTTCATATGTATTTTATTTTATTTCTCCAAAACATATCACGGAAAAAATTCTACTCAAACTGAAAAAACGTGGTTAGTGAACAATGAACCACTCCTGTAATGGTACTGATATAGCATCGGAGTATAATTCTATCCCATGTCTTTGTACTTCAGCTGCAAAATTATTTGCAACAAGACTTTCAAGTTTCAAATGTATCTTACTGATTGGCCATCATTCCTTGTCCGGGTCACTATTTCGCTTTTTTTTTAAACTCTGGATCAGGTCAAATTCAAGGCATGTGATATGAGAACGAGGGATATCTTTAAAATGAGCCTGCGCTGCGACGATATTTCGTTAAATTCAATACATATTCCGATAGAGTATTTATCATGATTCATCAATATATTACGAAATCAAATGTTTCAAACAAAACGTGATTGAAAGTTGAATAGATCAGGTACAATTACAATACAAATGCCCGGGTGGTAAGAAGTCGCAGGACAAGGTGACAAGTCGGTGACTTCCTGAAACTTAAATAACCTCTCGATCACATCCAAATCCAGATCGAGACTAATTGGTGCAAAACTGGAAAAGGTCTACTTAAGTTCACAAAATTTGATCCATTTTAAACATTCCGTTCATCCATCATTTGCTCGAGTTTTTCTCATTATTCTTTCTTGTCATGTTCGTTTTTTTTGTCTGAATCCGAGCCTCGGGCATTGATATATTCAAATGGGTTACGGATTTTAGAGCCATTTTTAAATAAAAAAAACTATTGATACGGTTGACCGTTTATCAAAACTAACTGTAAAATAAAATAAAATGTTTCAGATGCCGCTGTGTTATTTGAATTTACTAAAAATTTGTATTACATCTATACATGCTGGGGCGCTTAGCGTGGATTTAAAAATTGCACAAATCTTATTTTCTTGGGATAATGGCAACATGCAGTTACGTACACAAGTCACACGTATCTGGGAGTATGGCAACATGCGTTTATGAACACGCGTTTTATGGTTTAGGGATATGATATGCTCTTTGGTCGGCATAATACTTGTGGTCACGGGAATGAAAGAGTTAACAATTGTAAGTTTGCATTGTGTAATTTAAGTTGACAAAGTTACACACATTTCAAAATAGTTGATTTAATAAATATTTGCTGGAAAGTAAGAGATATATTCTGTTGAGGAATTTCCATGATTTTGATGCCACAGCATCACTGTGACAAAGACTTTTTGGTTTTGGGTATGATTTATGTGAAGCTCTCATGTAGACTAAGTAGAATCACGAGAGCATTCAAGTGGTGACTTCGCCTTACAAAGCAACGTGAAAATAGTCCACGTTTTAAGTTCAAGGGCAGTCAGCTAGCTTGGTAATTTAAGAGTAGACACGTCAGCATGTGATTTGTCATTTTACTAGGTTAGCTTATGGTTATGGTTCTGCGCTGAAATGCAATGCAGCCTGCACTTGGGTTTTTGCTTTGACTGAGAAAGCATGTAAAAAATATAATTCTGTGTCCCGAGCTCAAGTGAAGAAAATAACAATAAATTTTCTTGTAATTCCCTAACAATTTTAGTTGATCATCTAGTTGTTTTCATTTCATAATTTTAACTGAAGTCCCCGATCCAGCGATACGAACGAAAACTGGGCTCTTTAAGCTCGGATAAATGCGAGAGAAAACAATAAATTTTCTTGTAAATTCCTGACAATTTTAGTTGATCATCCAGTTGTTTTCAATTCATATTTTTAACTGAAGTCCCCGATCCAGCGATACGAACAAAACTGGGCTCTTTAAGCTCGGATAAATGCGAGAGAAAACATAAATAGTTTTTGTTGGAGAGCGCACTTGGCCTTTACGAACTCCGCCGTTATCCTATTCTCTAACACTAAGACTCACTTGTAAATTTAAGTTTATTACATCCCTAAAACTTTCCGCTTTACACATGTACTTGTTATCGATTAGAACTTCAACTTGTCCCAGGATTCTTATGAATGCCCCTTGATACGAATAGCCGTTTATGATTTGAAGATGTAAAGGGTGGGTATTCATCACATCCTATTCTCTAACATTTTTGGCGACCCCAAGCCAGGATTGGTGCGTATTTTTCAGTTATAAGTGATTTGAAAAATAGTGTAAAAACTGGATCGTGATACTCCCCGAACCCCTTCCGTGAAAGATCTTGTGAGAAGATTTACTTTTTGTGAGGAAGAGCTGGAGCAACCGGTTGTGAAAGAAGAACCTGAAGAAGAGGACGTGTTCGAGTCCCCAGAGAACGCCAACCAAAAGACGCCGCCGATTAAGTGGGAACAGCACTCATCATCATCAGAAACAACCTATTCGCCCGAGCCAACTCAACCCTGGTATCTTTTCTACTTAAGTGATCCGGAAGAGTTTGAAGACGACATCAGCAAGAAGAAAAGTACATCACGCCGACATCAAAAGAAGACTCGACTTCCAAAGAGATTCCGAACTATGGAGAATCTGAGACAAAAGTTGGAGGTGGAGGAGGGGCTGATGGAACCTGAGCTGGTGTCAATGGAGGATTTGCTAAAAGTGGATCCACCCAATGTTGAAGAGATTCTGGTTCAATATCGTTTTGTCCAGACTCGTTTCAAAAGTATAATGATGGTGTATGAAAAGTACTTGGAACTTCTCCTGCACTTCCAAAAAGATTCCGAACTATGGAGAATCTGAGACAAAAGTTGGAGGTAGAGGAGGGGCTGATGGAACCTGAGCTGGTGTCAATGGAGAATTTGCTAAAAGTGGATCCTCCCAATGTTGAAGAGATTCTGGTGCAATATCGTTTTGTCCAGAC
Organism: Seira musarum; assembly: GCA_027743895.1. NCBI lineage: Eukaryota > Metazoa > Arthropoda > Collembola > Entomobryomorpha > Entomobryidae > Seira > Seira musarum. The sequence goes on from JAHZMX010000258.1 coordinate 9,683, forward strand.
TCGTTTCAAAAGTATAATGATGGTGTATGAAAAGTATTTGGAGCTCCTCCTGCAAAACAAGAAGACGGAGGATTACAAAACGCGAAAAGGTACAGAATCACAATTGGTAAAACGAATGACCACAATCGAATATATGTGTGCAACCTACTTGGACAACTCTAATAATGGAGGTGGTGGCGGAGGTGGTAGCAACAGTCCCAATCCAGATGGCTATCGCATGAGACTTCCTCGACGAGAGTTACCAAGGTTTGGAGGAGCGATTCGGGAGTGGTTAGGATTTTGGGCTGCCTTCCAGGAAATCCATAATGACCAAGGGATTCCAGATGCGGAGAAATTCCATTNAGCTCCTCCTGCAAAACAAGAAGACGGAGGATTACAAAACGCGAAAAGGTACTGAATCACAATTGGTAAAACGAATGACCACAATCGAATATAAGTGTGCAACCTACTTGGACAACTCTAATAATGGAGGTGGTGGCGGAGGTGGTAGCAACAGTCCCAATCCAGATGGCTATCGCATGAGACTTCCTCGACGAGAGTTACCAAGGTTTGGAGGAGCGATTCGGGAGTGGTTAGGATTTTGGGCTGCCTTCCAGGAAATCCATAATGACCAAGGGATTCCAGATGCGGAGAAATTCCATTATCTCCTCCAGTCTACCGAAAGTGATTCACCTGCGCGTCGTGTGCTCGCAAGTTATCCAACGACCGCAGCCAACTATAATTTAGCAGTACAGAGTCTGAAAGAAAAGAAAGAAAACTTTGGAAGAGATAGTTTGCTGATTAAAGTGTATGTTCGTGATTTGATAACATTGATCATTAACAATGCAAAGGATAAACCTCCAATGAAGTTCACGGATTTGGTAACCACCCTCACAGCACAGTTACGCAATTTAGAAATGCTTGGTGTTACCAAAGACAAGTGCGGTTTTATCCTTTATCCGATAGTCGAGTCGTGTATTCCAGAGCAAGTTCTCCGAGACTGGATGAAGTCAAGGGATTTCAAAGAGGACATCGACCAGCTTATGGAATTTCTCCGAGTAGAAGTAAGGAGAGAAATAGAGACTGGTCTTGCCCAAGATTCCTTTGACACCTCAAGAGACAAGATCAGGCTGGATAGAAAGCACGAGAAGACTCCGGATAAGCAAGAGAAGGTGAAGAAGCAAAATGTTCCAACGGTGTCGGCATTCCTGAGCGGACGAGATGATGAAAAATGCTGCTTCTGTGAAAACCCCCACCCCAGCCAAGAATGTGCAAAAGCTGTTTCCTTTTCATTGGATGAACGGAGGGAGATGGTCATGAAGAAAGGGCTGTGTGGAAAATGTCTGAAGAGGGGCCACTTCGCGAAGAAATGTAATGCTCATTTAAAGTGTCCTGTGTGTTCGGGAAAGCACTACGCCCTTATGTGCTTCAACATCAAGAAGGAGGCTGGCGGAAACAACGATAATTCAAGCCAATCGAATCCTCCACCTCAAAACAAAAATGAAAATGTGAAGTCCGTGATGACTCTCAACAACAGCGTCGACTCATCACTAGTTCCACTCCAAGCGGTGCGCCTGATGGCGTTCGGACCTTCCGGCAAGATGAAAGAAATTAGAGCTGTGCTGGATCCGGGTTCTCAAAGGTCTTATGTGAGAACTGAGCTGGCAGACGAACTTGGTCTGGAAACGGTGGGAGCAGAGCAATGCTCACATGAGTTGTTTGGAGCAGTTGTTACCGGACCTCAAACCTACAAGATTGTGAACATGGTTGTGTCAGCTTTACATGGTGAGCAGAACTATCAATTTGAAGTATCGTGTAAAGAAAATATAGCTTCAAAAGCAGCGTTACCTGTGCGAGGCCAGTGGATACATGATTTCGAGAAGAAAGGAATCACCTTCACGGATGTCCTGAGCAAAGCCACCGAAGTCGATCTGTTAATTGGTAACAAACTTGCTTATAAAATCTATACTGGAAAGCGAGATTGTTTGAGTTATGGTCCAGGTGCATTAGAAACGATATGGGGTTGGGTTCTATCCGGTCAATTACCTATTTCGAAACCACCTATGACGAACAACTCCAAAGTGACCAGACGACGAAGTGACTTGCAAGGATTAGTGACTTGCATGCATGTTGGTGATCATCCCTTATCAGACCTTTGGGCCTTAGAAACGCTGGGAATTATGGATGGTGCGGCTACACAATCCAGAAAAGAGCTAGAAGAAGCTGCACAACAACACTTTGACATGACGGTGAAGCGACTGGATGATGGCAGATACGAAGTTTTGCTGCCCTTTATCAATGGAAGCCAGGAGGCCCTACCGGATAATTACTATGTTGCAGAACGTCGATTACAAAACGCTACAAAAGCGCTACGTGGGAACGGATACCTGGAGAAATATGACGCTGTATTCAAACAGTGGGAGGCGGATGGCATGATTGAAGAAGTGACCGAGATCAGTAATGCAAGTCACTACCTTCCCCACCGACCAGTGTTGAAGTTAAGCAGCAGCACCACTCCTATTCGTCCTGTATTTGACGCTTCTTGCAAGCAAAAGGGAAAACCATCGCTAAACGACTCACTAGAAAAAGGACCGAATACGCTTGAATTAATCCCCGAGTTAATCACGAAGTTCAGGCTGTATCAAGTTGGGGTAACTAGTGATATCAAGAAGGCGTTCCAGCAGATAAGTGTACATCCCGATCATCGCGACTACTTGAGGTTCCTGTGGTGGGAGAATGCAGACACGAAGAAGATGAAGATTTATCGGCACAAGCGGGTAGTTTTTGGAGTATCTTCCTCTCCTTTCTTGTTGGGTGCAACTCTGCGGCACCACCTGAAAATGAGCGATGAAAGTCACGCGGATACTGCGCAGCGTTTAATGAAAGCTTTATACGTGGATAACTGTGTTACGAGTTTACCCACCTATGATGACGCACAGTTTTTCAAAAGGCAAAGTATGGAGTTGCTGCTACCCGCACAGTTTGAATTGAGAGAGTGGGCTTGGGGACCTTGTAGTGAAGAGGCGCTGAAACCAGTTTTGGGGTTGATGTGGAACACGATGGGAGACACCCTCCAATATGAGCTCGCCGCAATCAACGAAAAGAACACTGGAACTGGAACACAGAGGCGCCTACTCTCCCTTGCTCATTCAATCTTTGATCCGATGGGGTGGCTCTCCCCATTTACACTACAGTCCAGGCTTTTGTTACGAGAATGCCATGAGTTGAAGCTGGGTTGGGATAAGGACATGCCAGAGGATTTGCAGAAGAGGTTTCAGAAATGGGCGGATCAAATAGAAGTCATATCTGAGGTCAAGCTGCCGAGGTATGTGAAAGCTGGTGAAGCTCAATCGTTGTCCCTTCATGTTTTTTG
>JAHZMX010000259.1:0-28543 GCA_027743895.1 Seira musarum
AAAATTGATGTGCCGGTAGGAGATGAGGGGAAAGGGGACGAAATCACCACACATATATGACGTATGACTGAGAAAAAGACTTTGTGACTCCCGCAAAAGTACACTGAAATATTTTGTTAACATAATAAAGCAACAGCTATAAAGCACAAATAGTTTAACACACCTTGTATTGAACTGTACTAATTTTTTGTGCAAAAATTTCAAATCGGAATGCAGCAACTAAAATCGCTCATGTAAAACACAAGAGAATTTAATCATCTAAATTCTTATGTTCTAATAGCTTTTATAATAACTTATTACATGCTTACCATACCAAGATATTTTTTGCACTGAACACAACACAAAAAATACGCAACAAGAACAGCTATTGCAATGCAATATCGCAACTTGCAACCCTTTTTCCGTCTGGCTATTTACTTACATCCCTTTTTGTTCTTTACTGCTGAATCGAGAAGGTGCAGAGAGCGATAGATTACATGCAATGCAATATCCCACTTCACCATGTGCTTTGTTGTAACAATACATACATTCTTGCCTTGTGAACGTGCTCTCCTCGTCGCAAGCAAACTTCTCAGGTTCACGTTATCATCATATATCAAGAAAGGTGCTTGATGTTTGCCTAATTCATTTAGTCTATCTCAGCGACTCAGCAAGGCATGGTCAAAAAATGGAAGTGTTTATGGCATCGCAAAAGCATTCATTTTATTAATATTTGCAATAATGCTGTCATGAAAATTTGAGATTTGAAGCTTCAAAATTATTTGTGAAGCCAAAGGGGCAACGTTAATTTTACTACGAGCAATTGTGCGAACATTAATTTTTGTGTTGTTGACGGGGATTCTTGAAACTTTCGGCGTTATTCTTCCAGCGTTTACTGGATTCTTGTTTGTGTGTCGTCTTGTGACTTCTGACAATTTTCTAAAGAATAGTGATTATTTAAAGCAGAGTCGAGTTGTATTAATTTGCATAACGTGAGTTGAACAGAATGTTGTAGTTTTGAACAGAAGGTTTGTCTTTGTTCTACAAATTGAAGCTACCTATCAGCGACAACAAGATTGTCACGAAATTAGTATTCATAATAAGACCAACGCCAAGCAGCTCATAATAGTTTATAGTAACTATTCCTTGTCTCGTCCAGTGTCTAATTTACAATTTTGTGGAAGTTTAAAAACAGTGGATGACAATAGACCCTGTTAAAGTTGAATGTAAGTTTTGTATCAATCAATGCATCAATATAAATTGTGAATTGACATTGTTCTAAATAGAAACTACTTACAACCCATTTCATTTTTTCAAGGTAAGTCAAGCTCATACATAGTCAGTAATATTTACCTGAGGTAAAGTCTTGATTAAAACCTAGGCTTGCGACAGTTGCAATTTGTCAATTAGTCATGTCCCTGGCATCATGGCGCGGTATCATTTTTTACACATGAATTTTTCATCTTGACTTGACACGCACAACATATCTATTGTCCATTATCGCGGAGGAATTGAGGAATTTATTTTTTTTCCATTAGAATATCTCACAAAAACTTCAATTTTCTTTGATTCAAAGGAAATCCATTTTATCGATTGGACGCGTCTCTTTATCAAAGCATGTTTTCAAATTAATGATATACATCCGTGTGCCTGTACAGATTGCTGTCCACCCACCCCATCATATGTACATGTATCGTATCCACCTCATCTTGATCTGCAGGACAAATCACGTCTTCAATCTAATCTCCCTCCATCAAATAAATGACACACGCACGAATTCATCAAGTTCATAAACTTTTAGGCAAGTTTTAGTGTCCATACTTTAGCTATGGAGTACAGAGTAACAGGAACAAAAACCACGTTTAACAATGAAACCATTCATTCAACAATACGATGAGAAAAGTAGGTGTATCCAAGTCATTACTTCCGAATCTTTCGTTCATTCATTTCGTTTTTTAAGTATGGAGTGGATGCGTTAGTTAACAAACTTCCCACATCTCATCTCATCTCATTTATCCAGATGACCACCCACTAAGCCTCCCTCCATAATGCCAAAACAAATTGCGATTGCCCAAGGTAAATTTATTTATTTCGTGGGGACAATTACCAAAAAATGATTCAGCTTCATTGAAAATAGAATGGGTCATTCTCGTTTTTATTATTTCTTTGCCTACTTACTCTCCAAGAAATTTGCTTTGTTACGTTACGTTGTATGTTCCGTATCACCAGCATAAAAAAGTCCAGACCATGAAAATGATTCTTTATTAGTTTCATCATTACGATACTGACGATGATGATGGTCATCATCATAAACTGAAAATCGAAATTCAGTTGCGTAACAAATAGAGTACAAGAGCATTAAGAAGCACTACTGCACATTTACCGCCATCATTAAGAGAAATCAGCATCGCGTTTAAAACAACGTAGTAATGAAGTCTTCTTTCGCTATTCCCATACGAATTTGGCACATTATTCCCAAATACGGCAAAAATTGGCGATGATGATGACGATGATAAGTAACATCATCTACTTACATCATTATTACTTGTAATTTTTTGGTATCATCATCCTATCAATATCATGTTGAAGGCATTGACATAAAAATATTATATGATCCCACCTGTGGAATAACTCACCTGTCTCTCCAAGTCTCATCTTCACAATTGCATTGATACAATGTAATCTGAAATGGCGTTTATCAATAAAAGTAATTTTTGTGTAGTTTTTACTGTTTTCCATTTCATCATCGTATCGCATTATCACTTATGACGTGTTTTTCGTGAGTGGGATAAAAAGAAGAGGGTTCGGCTCTTTTTAATGTATCCAAGAAAAAGTTGTTTTCAGAAATATATCCATTTTTCATTCACTGCCAGTGTCCTTGCCACACTAAAGCCATTTACAACTCACGAAATATAAAACAAGACATGTAGTTAAGAAGGTGATGCAATGGCCAGAAGCCACAACTTTGCCAGTGGCATATCGCACAAATGTAAAATCTTTGTTTTACGAACCATGATGATCTTTTGCAAAAAAGACATGCCGGTATGAAATCCAGTATTTCCCAATTTAACAATTTTTATCCAAAGAAAGAAAAAATATGGTTCAGTTCATTCCATCGTATATCCAGTCTGGTTAAATCGTAAAAAAAAGTCCTAGCTGTATACATAAAAGCAAATCAAGTTTTTCTTTTTATTATTTTCCATTATTTTATTAATACAAGGAAATAAGAAAAATTGATGAGTTTTAAATGAAATTACGTGAGTTTTGATTCTATTGTTATTAGTAAAATGAAATCATGAAAAAAAGTAAAATTTTAGTTTCGTCCAGTCCAAGTCTTGTTTCATCTTCTCCATGTGATGTCCGCCGTGTTTGACTTTAATAGTGTTTTGCCTCGAGTCATCTAAAGCAATCCAAAAAAAGTATTGCATATATTTTTGCATAAAAGACATCAGGTAAATACCTCCTGTCATATATATTTTTTTCGAAGGAGGATACCAAAAATGGGGAAACATATTTTCGCTTATTGTTTAAATTGACAAAAATTCGTTTTCGCCCGAAAGCATGTCATTATTAAAATATTTATGTTAATGTAATAAGCTTTGTATTAAAATACCTTTGAAAAGCGTCCAAAAAAAAACTTAATTTTTCCCCAGAGTAAAAAGAATTTATGATAGGATGGAATAATGCAAGCTTAATTTGGAATGCGAAAGGACGGACAGGCATGGACTCAATCGGACAGAACAATTGTAGAAATAAGTGATGACATAATGCAAGTTCTAGAGATGGAATTTTAAACTGTTTATTTTTTCGAAGGGATCGACAAAACTTGAGACATGCAGAAATCGAGATAGTAAATATGTAAATATATTTTAGTGATTGTTGGTTGTAGTAATGGCGCTAGCACGTTAAGTTCACATTCAATTCAATCCCTAAAGATAATATTATTCTATATTAAGAATTCATTATGCATCATATTAGCGATTCCATTCTTGCCTCATTATCATGATCACAAATGCATGCGCATTGTTCACTCAGGTACATGTGTACAAGGTAAAGGTAACAATAATCTTGAGATGATGATGGCGATGAGAATGATGAATAGAGCGACAATGACTTGACCATAGAGTATTTCTCCGTGCTTCTGTGTTTTTGCCATCACCAGCCAGGCCAGTACAGTATCCGTGTGAGTCATGAACCATTCATCATTCATTTTTCGAGGGTTTGGCTGAATTCAAGAAAAGCAATAAATTCTCATAGACTCATATTCTCTGTATGAAAATGATGATAATCACATCACAACAATGCAATGCTTTATTACGTCTTTATGACTACCTTGTGCGTAGAATCACATTAAAATTGTGCGAATGTGTGAACTTTTTTAGACTTCCTCGAAGAAATAAGCCCCAGTACCGAAAAATGGTTTGGGTCCAGAAAACCTTGAGGACTAATTACATAGTTAGAGAGGAGTGATTGTTGAAAATTAGCGAAATCATAGGGAGCTGTAATGAAATGAAATGGTAAATTGTACGTCAATTATGTCCACAGTTTGCACGCACACAAATAAAGTGCGTTTTGTCGTGAGCCTTTGGTTTGATTTTTGTTAAGAACTTTGTGATGTTTCTGAACATGTTCTAAAATGGTAAAGAGATGAACAAGCACGGAAGCATACAAGCAAAAATGTGCTGAAGAAAAGTGAAACATGAAAGTTGGGCACACACAGATTGATGGTGACTCAGGGATTTTTGTACTTTATTTGCTGTCATGTTCCCTCACGATGAAAGGATTTTTACGTAATGAAAAATTATTTTGAAAAATGAAACATGAAAGTTGGGCACACACAGATTGATGGTGACTCAGGGATTTTTGTACTTTATTTGCTGTCATGTTCCCTCACGATGAAAGGATTTTTACGTAATGAAAAATTATTTTGAAAAAGTATCGAATTTTATGGAATGTTTTTTTTGACGTCGGGTGTTTTAAAAATTATGTTAAGCTTTTGGGTAAAGCCCAAGAAAAAAGGTCTTTTGTTTAATTTGATAGGGACGACATTGACTTGAATACTGCTGGGAGATGAGATGAGTAGAGCTGATGACCCAGCAAAAAAAAAATTAAGCTGGATGAGTTAGTGCAAACTCGAATGCATAAATTTATTTTAAGGCAAGACTAGGGCTGTGTCTGACTTGTAATTATGTAGCATGATATCACGATAAATGTGAATTATAATAGGTAGGTAAAAGCAAAAGTGATGGCGATAGTTCTCGGCCACCTTAAATCACTTTTGCAAAGTGTTATCTCCCATAAGCATCACTTGTCAATATGAGACAAATTCGAAATAATTCATATAGATGAGGACCAAGTATCGTTTACAAAACGTGAAGATTTTTTTTAACTTAGCACTTCATCCACACCACTGCTGCGCCTGTGCCAGGTCAATAAGACTGAAAGTGATTGATGAACAATGTGCTTTAAGAAATAACTGGTATTTGCTCAACCTCAACCTCAAAAATATACCTGCANAATCACTTTTGCAAAGTGTTATCTCCCATAAGCATCACTTGTCAATATGAGACAAATTCGAAATAATTCATATAGATGAGGACCAAGTATCGTTTACAAAACGTGAAGATTTTTTTTAACTTAGCACTTCATCCACACCACTGCTGCGCCTGTGCCAGGTCAATAAGACTGAAAGTGATTGATGAACAATGTGCTTTAAGAAATAACTGGTATTTGCTCAACCTCAACCTCAAAAATATACCTGCATTACTCAGGGAGGGAGTACTGCTGCACTGCGGTGCATTGCAATTGCTTCGCCTTCGCCCATGAAACTCAAGCTAATTTCAGATTTAGACTGTGTATCTCATAAGTCAATGAAATAATATTGTTCCCTTGACTTTATCGTAAAGTTACAGAAATCAGTTGCTCAACTAGAGTTCAAGCTGGGTGCGATGAAAAAAGAATGCATGTTAAGTGACAAGCTCCTGCACAGAAAATTTTTGAAAGATAGACCAGGAGGCATTATCGAGTCCTTGTTACTTTTCATCTATTCGGAAAAAATGAATGACTTTTGTGAAAGAACGTCCTGAGTCCACCAAACTGTCATAGTCATGTCCTTACCGCCGGCGTTTTTTATTGTAAATAAAAAAGTGAAAAAAATGCAGACGATGAAAGTAGACACAGCCCTCGAAATGAGTAATTGGGATAGGGATGGCCCTTTGTAAAAGATAGTGATTTTGATGATGATAACATCTGAAAATTGTAGTGATAAATGCTTTGTGGCTTCATCATTTCTTTACTTTATTACAAGGGTTTTATTGACTTATAAAAATGATTTGGAGATGGGGTCACATCCCCGGCAGGGGGTCATAATTCAGGTGACAGTCGTTGNTGTTACTTTTCATCTATTCGGAAAAAATGAATGACTTTTGTGAAAGAACGTCCTGAGTCCACCAAACTGTCATAGTCATGTCCTTACCGCCGGCGTTTTTTATTGTAAATAAAAAAGTGAAAAAAATGCAGACGATGAAAGTAGACACAGCCCTCGAAATGAGTAATTGGGATAGGGATGGCCCTTTGTAAAAGATAGTGATTTCGATGATGATAACATCTGAAAATTGTAGTGATAAATGCTTTGTGGCTTCATCATTTCTTTACTTTATTACAAGGGTTTTATTGAATTATAAAAATGATTTGGAGATGGGGTCACATCCCCGGCAGGGGGTCATAATTCAGGTGACAGTCGTTGCAAAAATCAACGTATCAATTCAATTGAGATAAAAAGCAACGTAAAAATCTTTTCAATTTGATTTTTCTTAGAAAACGAGTCTTTTTTAAAAATCAAAAATGAAGTGAAAATGAAATGAATCGCGTCATTTTTTAAATTTACTACTGTCCTCGTTCAATTGAGATAACTGTTGTATGACGCGTTTCGCTTTTTCAAAAAATATTTCAATTTTTTACTGGCTTCCGTAATCTGCACGTTGTTTACTTTAGTATATATATAGCCCATATCGTTGTGCGTCAGATGCCCAAAAATTTTTGCCCAAATGTATCAGATACCCAAAAACCAATCGCCTAAAAAACGATGCCCAAATAAAAAACGACAGATACCCAAAACTTAAAATTTGTATTCGCTTCAATGCTTTGATTGTTTCTCACTTTGTAGCATCTTTCGGATCTTTAACCAAAGCATTCTCAGCTTCCCGAATAACTTCACTCGTCTGTAGTTTCTCTTGCAATTTGACGAACCAAAGATTTTGCTTATGTTCTCTCAATGCGCATGATTATGACCCCTGCGCCTTACCAACGTCTTACCAACCTTATTATTCTTGCCAAGAATATAATCCTCCAAAAACTATCAACTTTGGCATACGAATGCCGTCGATAAATTTTAATTCAGGCATAATGATAATTATGCATGCTTCTACTGGAATGCCTCATTCATACTGATCGGAAATTGTAATACTTAACATCAGTCAGGCATAAAAACGTGTGGCCGGCTCAAGAAATTATTTTTAGTACACCTTTCTTGGAAAAATAACTTAAAAATTACGTGAACATAAGCTTTTTTTATTTTTTGGGTAAGTGTCGTCCATGATTGTGGTAAAGGGATTTGGGGTATATGCACTTTGGGCATCTGTTACATTTGGGCAAGAATTTTTGGGCATGTGACGCACATTCAGCCCATATCTATCTGTTTAAAAATACTTCTTTTAGGAATTAGCCAATTTCAATTCTAAAAATTGCCGCAAAAAACAAACTGTTTCAGCTTGAGGAAATATTGCAAATGGGAGGACACAGAAGCCATGTCTTACAAGATAATAACGTATCAATTCAATTGAGATAAAAAGCAACGTAAAAATCTTTTCAATTTGATTTTTCTTAGAAAACGAGTCTTTTTTAAAAATCAAAAATGAAGTGAAATGAAATGAATCGCGTCATTTTTTAAACTGACTACTGTCCTCGTTCAATTGAGATAACTGTTGTATGACGCGTTTCGCTTTTTCAAAAAATATTTCCATTTTTTACTGGCTTCCGTAATCTGCACGTTGTTTACTTTAGTAGTGCCAGCCCATATCTATCTATTTAAAAATACTTCTTTTAGGAATCAGCCAATTTCAATTCTAAAAATTGCCGCAAAAAACAAACTGTTTCAGCTTGAGGAAATATTGCAAATGGGAGGACACAGAAGCCATGTCTTACAAGATAATTAAGTTTAAAAAAAAGTGTTCCTTGGCATAGCACAAAGGAGCTATAAAGCCGCCTACTCTTATTTCATTTGATTAAAACAAGACATGGATAGATTAGAATAGACCGTAGCAAACTTGTGATTACTAATCTGGATGGGATGAAGGGGAAAAGGGTGCAGCCTCAAGAAGGAGCCACCATTCATCATACCACACACCAACTTTGACAAACAGATCACCATCTCGCATAATTACAAGTCATACTGCTGCTCATACAGCTTGTAATTTTTGCAATTTCAATTTACCAAAATATATTTTACCATAAAAAGGAATATTCCACTTCGGCACATTCTTAGTCACTTGAGAAAATTATGAACGAGTAAAAGTAGGTACATACAGCATAAGCAATTCTTAATTTCTCCTTGAAGTTGTGGTCCATAAGAGATTTTTGTATTTTTTGGAGGATCCTCAAAGAGAGGGCGAAGACCAACCCATGTTATAAAAGAAATTACAAATTGAGATCTCATTAACCTAAAAAAAGAGTAATTTTTTGAGGGTGGATGTAAACTGTAAGTCTGTATTGATGTCCCATACTATAATGTAATATTATAAATATAAAATTCGCGACGCGACCATAGGTCATCCACATAATATCATGTAACATGAACAAACTTAAGTTCTTCATGAATTTAAGAAGTTGTGTTGTGTGTGGGTAGAGACAATAATATTTCGAAAGTACAAAATATGGTAAATATTTTCGTAAGCCAGAAGAGCATAAGTAGGTGAGTGTAAGCACTTTAACAGAGACTTTTATTTTAAAAAGCGTCTTAAGGATTTTCGTGTCATTGGTCCGCGACATCTGACACGGAAAACTTTAATATTATTGTGTAGGCTTCAATAATTTTTTAGTCTTTAGAATTCAGGAAAAATATTTTTGTAACGTTCATCGCTTTTGAGAGGCATTAACTTTTTATGCGTTTTCGGCGCAAACGGTATCTGAAATAATGAAAGCAGGGAGAGAATGAAGCCACATTTGCATATGAAAGGGTAGGTCTCTACACATTACTTATGTTTCAACGATGTTATAATAACCGTTAATATCCCTGGGTATTGAATGCAGGCAAGCAAACACACCTCAACTACGTTCAAGCTTTTGACGCTGGAAGTTCAAAGTAATAAACATTAAACTACGCACGGATTACCATCCATCTTTTTCAATGTACTTATTTGTCCCATTAGACGGTCACTAAAAATCCAAAAATTTTAACAGATTTAAGGCCTAGAAGAGATAGAAGATCCAAAAGATAAGTAACCATAAGATTAGGGTGTGTTCAATCTGACAATGTGCGGACTTGCTATGAAAAAATCTGTTAAGATACGAAATGATATGGTATTATAAATGATTATGAAATTATGGGATACTATTTTCCTGTGAATCTGTAAATCACTATTTCGTTCCTCGAAAAATCTATCCCATAAATCAGACATTTTCCTGGCATTTTAACACGATATTATCATCATTATCGCTATGATTATGTACATTTAAATCTAAAGATTCTTGATCACTCAGTATTTTGTGCGAATAAAGCAAGTATTTCACAAACCCGGAATCAAAAATTATGCGGTGTTGCATTGATTGTGGAAGGATTATGTACATCCAAATTGTTGATGTTCGAATGGCAAAACTGCAGTACAATTAACTCAACAACTTCATTCATCCAAGAAATACACAAATATTGTGTTATCTTTCAACCATCCACGTTGTTTGTATGAATTGATTTCATAAAAAAATGATTTTTTTTGCATTTGCATCTGACCACCACCTTCAACTCGCCACTGTAACACCAACCAACAAACTAATAATATATTCCTGAGTCCTGTCATGTCCCTACACTGTGGCCGGACGACAGAACCCAGCGGGGATTTTTTTTTCATTGGTTTAAGTGTTTTAAGGTCTAAATTATGTGGTACCTGTAGGCAACATTAGCTAGGTAGGTTGGTCGGTCGAACAGAGAATATGATCCAACCTAGAGCTCGATTCATTGTAACCATCCAAAAGGTTGAGATCAACCAAATAAAAAAGTAAATTATTTTTCATGAAAAAAAATCATGCAAAAAAATGAATGATTTTTTTGGTCAGCAAAAATACAAAGTCCTCGACATAAACAAACAGAAAAAGACAGAAAAGTTACATCCTTCCTCCCTAATTATTCCTGATACGTGTATTCTCTCTCCCACAAAAATACATTCTCACGTGATTTTCGTGAAAGGCGCAAAAATAATATTGTCTTTTATTCTTTTGTCTTAAACCCCAATTTTCTCAATGAGTGTTTGTATTGTGCTTTGCTTACGTTATGCTGAGCTACGAAAACAAAAGAATGAAATGTCTTCCATCATCAACCCTCGTAACTTTTTTCAATGATAATGAGTCTTTCATTTTCTCCTCCTGCTGCCTTACTAATCCCCATAAACATTAGCATAAAATCTGTTTGTGTGTTTTTCACCTGTCCCATGATGAGTTGCAGTCGTGCTGGTGGATTTACATAAAANTCCTCCTGCTGCCTTACTAATCCCCATAAACATTAGCATAAAATCTGTTTGTGTGTTTTTCACCTGTCCCATGATGAGTTGCAGTCGTGCTGGTGGATTTGCATAAAAAGAAATTAAAGTGTGCCTTATTATGTCTGAAGAGTTCCTTCCTTTTTTTCTTCGAAATGATACGGAGACGGTGGACAGGGTACAAAGCTCTGATTTCTTTTTTTGACAACTTTTTTTGTCTAAGAAAAGGCACACTTCAAAAAAAATCGCCAACCGAGCAAAAGTTGTCTCGCCATCATAATAGCCATTTGTCTGTCCATAATATGTCTACATATATGCAAATGCAGTTGTCATCATGGCAAGAAAAATATTAAAAGTGTGTCATTCACTGATGTCCTCTCATCCATCTCAAGTGATTCATAAATCTCAAGTCTTAGGTAGCGCACCCAAAAGATGAAATATAGCGTGACAAACGAACATNTTATTATGTCTGAAGAGTTCCTTCCTTTTTTCCTTCGAAATGATACGGAGACGGTGGACAGGGTACAAAGCTCTGATTTCTTTTTTTGACAATTTTTTTTGTCTAAGAAAAGGCACACTTCAAAAAAAATCGCCAACCGAGCAAAAGTTGTCTCGCCATCATAATAGCCATTTGTCTGTCCATAATATGTCTACATATATGCAAATGCAGTTGTCATCATGGCAAGAAAAATATTAAAAGTGTGTCATTCACTGATGTCCTCTCATCCATCTCAAGTGATTCATAAATCTCAAGTCTTAGGTAGCGCACCCAAAAGATGAAATATAGCGTGACAAACGAACATGAATCTGTGAGATGTGAAATGGATCGCGGTTTTAAAAAAAGGGATGTGTGCTGTGTCTCCTGTCGCTTTGCATTGTGATATGAAATGTCATGTCACTTCGCCTAAAATTTTTTTAAAACGATTTCATTTATTTATTACTCTAAACGGTTTTTTTGTGTTTATGGTTCATGTCGTGATTGTTTCATTCCAAAACAGATTTAGACTTATTGTGATTGCCCATGTCATATCTATATCCCACGGTTTCCCATTTCAAAGTTTTTACCAAACATGGACTGCGTGGCGAAACCGATGGGTGTAGAAAGGCCATAATAGGTATTTAGATTTAGAACAATACAAACTCATATGAACTTTGGCAAGCATGATGAGAATAAGGAACATTTAGTTCTCAGATAATAAATTTTCTAGCAATAAAAAAATACAACTATGAGCAGCAGACCAGCAAATCAAATCAAATCAAAGGCAGGAACAATCTTGATGGTTTCCAGAAGCGAAGTAATTTTATGTTCTCATTTTTATGCGTTACGCACATTACGCATAAACTACAAGAGGACAAGACAAGTTGAGTTCATTCATGAATAAAATATCCTACGCATAAGTATACTTCAATACGCACTACGCACAATCAAATTCGTAGCGCAGCAAGAGGCCATTAAAATTATGAAATAAGTCTACGCACTTTTCTCTAAACTTATCGATTCATCTCAGGTAATAAATGTTGAGAAGTTTGAGACTTATCTGCGACTGAATCTGAATAGGCATAATTCTATTGGTTTTTTGGATGTCGTTCAATTCAAGTGAATCGGCATACATCATGGAGATTAAAAAAGGAAAAGTTTTTGGTGAAACAGAGTTGCGTTACCAGATTAAATAAATTGAATCGCGATAAGGAAACTCTGTGCAAATCTCATTGAGGCTCGTACAGTCTTTATTATTATTATGCATTGATTTGAATCAGAAAAAAGGATTGGATTAGAGTAAAATTGCAGAAGACAAAGTTAGGCTTGGGTTTCTCAATTCTTGTGTAACCATTAAACTCATCGAATCGTGTAAACATGTGAAAACGGAAACGTTTTTATGGGATTTCGCGTATATTGTTTTCAGTGAATTGTTAAAACTGTTGTTTGTTTTTCCCTACGCACTTTTGTTGGATGAGTAGTATGTACACCTGTGTGTGGCACTATGCATGCAAAATAGCTTTGTCTTACGAAGATTTTGCCTTGTTAAACGCCCACCAAATTGTTGCCACATTGGCAGTTCGCACGTGCATTCCTTATACAAATATTCAGAGAGGGATTATGATTATCTATCACATAGCCCATCACATCTCATATAAGTTCGACTGAGGGCGATCTGAAAAGTTTCACTTATTCAAGTGAAAATTTGTTCTTGACCGTGTTGGACATTTTAATCCTAAAATTGTGATCTTTTTTGTTATAAACAGATTTCTCATAGCTCATGTAAAAGGAATCGACAGACACTCAAACTGATCGTGAGTCACACAGGATGTGAAATTAAGTGAGTGCAAGTTGGCCATTTACAGTTTTTAAAAAGCAAGTTTTGTCAACAAAATGGCCCCTACGGAGGAAGACCATCTCCCGAAGATCTCGGAGGGTATGGAAGATCCAGGCCAAATGCCAGGCGGAAATGCTTCTGCAAATAGCAATATTCGGAGATACCTTGTTCTGCTGCACGACTGCATCTGCATCAAGTTCATTACGGTTCAACAAGCGCAACAGCGCAAATGGCAGAAGAGTCAGGGCAGTAACAACAACTTTCACCAGCAACAACATCATCAACCATGCTGCCATTGTTCTTGTTCAAATGAATATGGTAGCAATACGTATCATCAAGCTACTTCATCACCGGTAGCATCATCACAATACGACATTTGCGGTAATAAGAAGGGAAGCAAGTGCGATTGGAAATCGAATAACCCCATGAGCAATGAAGATTCTCTTGATAAAGGGGACCACCAGGAGTGTCAATTGAATCGCAATCAAATGGGATATCATCATCATCCTGCAGATCAATCATCACAAGTGAAAGGTTCAGCTGCTGGGAGGAATGATGAGAGTTCTCTTGGCACTCATGTCAATCATCAGAATCAGTCTACGGTGATCAATAACAATAAATCGAATAGATCAACTTCTTCTTCCGTCCTCCTGAATAATAAGGGGGATTATGAGGTTATTTCAAATCATAATAATCACTGTTGCTCGAAATGCTCCAATGGCACAACTGAATGGGAGAGTAAAAAGCTGAATGATCAATTGGGCGATGCCAGAGGCACATTAAGAAGTGTGAAAGATGAGCATTGCCTCCTCCACTCTGGCAACAATAATATTTACAGATCGTCAATTATGAGTAAAGTGGACCACTCAATGCAAGCACTTTTCCTGTACAAGGTAACCACTTAAGATAAATTATCATAATCATTGTTGAAATTTAATGAACCAGGAACAAAACTACAAGTGTTCCTTAAATAATCCTCAGGAATTCCGAGACATAAACATGAGCTGCTTTTGGAACTCGGCGGTGCATGACGCCTTCAAGAACTTGGAGTATAAGGGTTCTATCGTGCCCAGCACAATTATCGTTGGTTCCCCTGTCCGAAAGCACTTGACAGTTTTAAAAACTGCTTGGTCGAGAAAAATGCTGAGAAGTCCTTCAGGCTACGAGATAGATTTTCTAGGTAAGCAGTACCAATAAAAATGCATTTTTATGGATCCACATTAGTTCATTTCATTTTACGATCATTATTTCTATTCACGCGTGTCATTCTACTTGGATATTTCATGATAAGCAAGCATCATGTCGCTTGATAGGTTTTAAATGGACTGTAAAACTACGCATATTCTTAAGTGCACCATATCATCTCTCTCTTTCCGCCTGTGGCTCCTTATTTTCTGGTCAACCATGCTGCATCAAAAAAAAATCTTATAAGGACACACACATCACTTACACAAATTTTTACACACAGTTTGAATGAAATAGAATATTGGTCCACAGCCTTCATCATAATTTTCATCGTAAATTTTAAAAAGAGTGGCATAACTAGATCATTGACAAGTTAAAACCGTAAAACTCTTTTAAAAGCTAAGAAACCACTAAAAAACTACCCTTTTATGCTCGATTGCCAATTGACCATCATAAAAAAATGACAAATGATGCGTCACATGTGCTACGGCTGACTCTATAGCTGTTATGTTTTATGTGATGTGATGCTGAAAGCATCATCCAACTTCAAGCTCATTTTATCCCTTTCATTTTCAACTCCATTTCTTTCTAAAGTTTTTATGATCGCATTTTTTTCTAACTTCAGGCTTCATTATCATCCTTTTGAAAAGACGACATAAAAACTGCGTAATCTTCTTTTTCACAGAGGTTCTTCTTATTGTTTTTGCCACCACTTCCCTAGTGCCGTCCCGTAACGGTAACATGTACACAAACAATACACACTCACACTACAAACACGCGCACCACCGTTTCATATTGCGAACTGCAAAGACCTTCAAAAAACGAGAGTACAGAGGAGACAATAAGTGACTGAATAGATTTATCTTTATAAGGGAAAACCACACACACACACACAATAATATACGAAATGAACTTTTAAATCGACAAAAACTCAACTTCTCATTCTCAAGAAGTCCTCATCTCATCTTGTTCAAATAATCACAACAAGTCATAATTGTAAATTGTAAGTCATCGCGTCGTCATCGTCAGCGTCATCATGGCTAGGCTGCATTAGTGCACCGTGTAAATACAATACAAACGCAGACCAACAGTTTTCAAAAACCGTTAAGACGATATAAATATGAAGAAAACTGAAACAATGAGAATGAGGGACGTAATAATGATCATCATTATGTTTGTTTTCATTTTTTAAAGACGATGAACTGAGCTACGCACAAAGGTGAGATTTAGAAAAAAAACTGTAAGAGGAACATCGCTTACCCTTTGTATTTCACGCCTTCTTTATTGGCGAGCCACGTTACTTAAGCTTTACTGTTTGCTCTTTTGAGATTTTGATGAAGACCAAGTCAAGATGCATGCGACATTGACATCGGCAGCAGAAAGTTTAAATGTGGTGGTATGTAATGTAGTCAATCAGAGTTTTTGGTCATTCGATATCTATAATGCTGGCATTGCATAATCACTCAAAAACAATTTTTGATTTTACTTTTGCTCTTTCAATTTTTATTCCGTTTTCTGATTTTTGCAATTTACTGTGGTATATAGAAAAAAATGTTATCTTTAATATTGTAATGCATATTATAGAAGTTATGTATTCAAAATTACGAAAATCCCATTACAAGACAAGCTTATAATATTGAATTTTAGACTAATGTGAAATATTTGCTAGCTAGCCTAGATTTCCCCTCTTCTCGCATCTTTTTTTCTTCCAATTTTACTTGATAACAAACAAATTATTATTATACGATCTTTTGAACAAAGAGCAAACAGAGAGTTGTAAGTAGAAAAACAATGTAGGTATGTACATATACAAACGGCATTTTGAAGTAAGAAAAAAAAATCTTGTGGTTGGTTTGGTAGTAGGTTTCACGGTTAAATAATATTATAAGCGTAAAAGCCAGAGCAAGGTCGTGACCTGCCAGGATCTTTAACGACAAGACAATCTCCAAATCCAATCTAATAAATTAAGAGTAACGTAATGATCTTTTCTGTGAGCATACTTTACATCTACTGGTTTTTACTCATTTTTTTCACTCTTTAAACTACAACGGACAATAAATTGCATTTACAAATTCTTTCTGAAATTCTGAAGTAGTAGATATCTTCTTTTAATGTGGATGGGACATAGCAAGAGGCAGAATAAATNTGCCAGGATCTTTAACGACAAGACAATCTCCAAATCCAATCTAATAAATTAAGAGTAACGTAATGATCTTTTCTGTGAGCATACTTTACATCTACTGGTTTTTACTCATTTTTTTCACTCTTTAAACTACAACGGACAATAAATTGCATTTACAAATTCTTTCTGAAATTCTGAAGTAGTAGATATCTTCTTTTAATATGGATGGGACATAGCAATCGGCAGAATAAATATATTTGAAAGAACACATCAGTTAAGAAGCGGCAAAAATTAAAGTTCAATAATAGTTTTTCAATGATTTCAATTTCCCCTGTTGGAACGACCTAAAGGCATTATTTGAACGGAAGTTGTCCTCTAAATCATAATCGGCACGATTTTAATGTTACATTACTACAATTTAGAACCTACCGCTCTCTTCTGCGAAGTAGACATCGAAAATCACCATCTATCCTATCTCTCTTTTCTCCTCCGCATAATTTAAAGCGTGAACTTTAGTGGATGCATCCATTTTTTTCTGACATTTTTACAACAAAATCATTTTGTCGAGGAAAAAGGAAACTGAACAACAAGAGTTCGAGTTCATATGATAATTTTTACAAGATATCTATTTACTCAAACTCTTGTAAGTTGTAACCTGCCACATAATCATGATGATCATGACTATGACCATCGTCGTCATGAATGATGTGATGTGATCAGTAGAAATAAGAAATTCGACTTACTTAAATTTTACTTATATCAAGGGGCAAAATATGATTAAGGCATCACATATCAAAAGAAGTGCAAATTCAAGGAGTAGTTTTTCAACTGCAACTGATTAAACAAGCTCGCAGGAATACGGAAAGTTTATCGTGAAGTGAAAAAAAAAATACAGGAGGAAAATGATGTAGGAGCAAATTAGCGACCATAAATATTCAAGATGCGCCATAGAAGTTGAGAAAAAAACTTAATAATAATAAAATAAAGAAATATCTTCCGACTTGTGACGACGATTTAGAAAAAGAAAATTGTTATAAAAGTGTAGAGATGATATGATCATGTCATCTCACTTTTTCCCTGTTTGGATTTCACCTTTGCTACTGAACTTAAGTGAGGAAAGAAATATTTGATTCTTACTCTCTAATTTAGAGGGAAAAGGATGCACTATGGATGTCATAAAAGATCATGATGATCGTAATCTCTCACAATCATTTAGACTCTAATGTAAACAATTATAATCAAGGATCAGATAAGGATAAATGCAGTTATGAGGACTGAAGACCAAAGACCAGCCAGGCCAGCAAACAGACCAGTTTAAATGGCAAAATTGTAGTTTGGCGTGTGCAAAGAACAGAGAAAACCATGTTCAATGTTCTCTTTATAGATTGTTCAGTGAGTCGTGCTCACATAAAGCAAATAATCGTTTGCAAAATTTAATAATTAAAATAACAATATTGAAGTGTGGGTTGCGAAAAAATACTTTATGATTTGTGGATGCTGCACCTGTGCATTATCTACCTCTTCAGTGTCTTCTTCATGATGAAGAAGGAGGTCCATGGGAAAAAATTACATATTACGGTGTAATGTACTCATTCACCTGTAAAGTAGTAAAAATTCAATAAAAAATGTGGGATGTGGGCAGTATAAGATTTAATATTCCTGTTCGTTGAAGGAGTTAAGGTTGGATGGAAGTTAATCGAGAAGGGGAGAATATGATCTTGGGCCAAGCCAAACAAGGAAAAAAGCTTTCTTTTTCATATTACCATAAGCAATAAATGTAGCGTGTAATTACTCTATCGTATTTAATTGTTTTGTATTCTAATGCAAATCTAGAAAATGTGGAGGCTCGTTAGGGAGCGTGCTAAGAGGTATCACAAGATTAATTGTGAGGATTCATGCACTCATGTGAGAAAAGGGAAGAGGAATGCTGTTTCGAATGATCCCTCAGGGAGGAAAAAATGTTTATTTGTTTTTTTAGTTGCAGCAGAAGCACCAGAAAAGTGCATAATATAATGTGTGCGTTGTGCAGTTTACTGCGAACATTACCTTTAGGATATTAAAACAAGCTATAATTACTGATGGAAATTAGGCATATAAATCATGATTAATGGCTAGAATCCATGCAATATGTGTAATTGCAAAATAGAAAATGCCTCATCTTCATTTTTTTAAATGGGTTTTTAATTCTTGGTGCAAGGTCAAAATATAGATGTTTGCGTTTCAAATAGCAATTAAAACGTAATGAAGGAAATGCAGTTGCATTGCCTCTAATACATCAATACGCAATGCAATAAGGCTCACTTTAGTAGAATTGGCCTAATTCGTATTCGCATTGATGCTAAGTATTCTGTGTCAAGATGAGCACTGACAAAGGAAAATTGTGGCAAAAGACAAAAAATGCGAATCCGTTTTGAAACGCATTTCGTATCACTGACCTCATCCTCAAAGTTTTGGCTGACGACTTGGGTAAGTCCTGCTACTATTACTGACGTGAATTAATGTTGATATCAGTCTCAAACCCTGACCACAAGACAATATCTATTATATTCCGTGTCTGGCTCATTCTTTGATACACAATACGACGGAACAACAAAGATACTTATTTAATTCATTAAATTCAAACCAATTTGTCTGTGCCCTTAAGGCAGACCTCTTAGCTTAGGTACAATTCGTTATATGACGTATTTGAAATCTGTCATTTAAAAGTTGTCTAGTCTGATCACAAAATAAGAGTACATAAGTACCCCTTTATCAGCTCATAATCCTTGGCCATACGCAACATTTAGAAACTTACAACTGAAATTGCAATTATTTTCAGTTTCCCTTTATTGCGAGTCCATCCATGCCAATTTAATTTCTCCATTTCCCCATTGTTTATAGGTACTGACCCTCCGCATCTCATTTTCATAGTCCATTGCCTACAATGGCGATTGTAAAAATTGCATTAGTATAATATGATAATTTCCCCTTATCTTGATCTCAATCTTCTCATTTCATTATTTCGCGAATGTACTATATCTCCTTATCATTATATATTTTTGCAAATAATCTGCTTATTCATTATTATTATTATACTCCTCCTTATTATGCGCTCGTGTGCACATTTTTTGCACTTTTTTCTCCTTAAGTCACCTCAAGTCAGAGAAAAAGTGAAGACGATTGTTCACGCAGAAACATATTGTCTACGTCTGCGCGTCTGTCACATTTCATTCTCGTTTTGTCGGTAACATAATACCTTTCAGACTAATTTCGTAGGTACGGAAGAAAATTTATATTTTTGCAAAAAAAATATATGTGTAATTTAAATGAGATATTTTCCGCTTTGTACCCATTCATTCTCCCTTGAAAAGTAAAATCAACAAAGTGTGTGTATTTAACCTATAATGGTATGGGGGAGAGAAAAAGCAAATGTATCGCATTTTTGTGGAAAACAAAATTATTGTTCTAGACAAACTGTCATTTTTCTCATTCAATGCTAATTTCTTTGTCAGTGCAAATTGATATATCAAAAAGATGAAAAACTGTTTCTTGTTTTCTGATCATGTCGCTGTCTGTCATCTTGTTTCCGAAATTGTATGAATATGAATACTTTTCACATTCATTCACTCTGCATTTGTACTTTTAACTTGGGCTATGTTTTGTACAAATGTATTTATTTTGATTGATACTAATCTCGTTTTTTAACGATCCTCAGGATGATCATCATCATTATGTATGACTTGTGATTGTGAGTAAAGGAGAGATGACCAGACCACTTCCTTTTTTTCTAAATGACGCGTCGTCGTTTTCATAAGTTACTTGTGTACACTCATGAAAAGGGAAAATGCGAGTTTTCTGCCGTGCCACCACACATCGCACGTCATAATCATGTCATTCATTTTTCTTCTTGTTTGTAAACATTTTTATTTGCTTACTTAGGTACAGTATATAGCTCGTGTGCTTAGTGTACGTCCCATCAAACTCTCGTCCTGTCACTTTTTATGAGATGGCTTTAGCCTTGTGATGAGAGAAGATGATAGCTCATGTCACGTCACGGAATTTCAGTATGCTACTTTAAACCGACCCATGATCATCATCATGTGCCACTACTGCCATCGTCACCTTTCTCCGTTTTTGGAGTTTGTGTAAATACTTTACTTCCATTCTCATGTTTTGTTGATCCTGGTCCTGCCCTGACAGGCCTTAGCTTGTCCTTGTCATTCAAATGTTATCACCCCGTCAGATTTTGATGTGATTAAAAAGCTGCTGTTGAAACATGGCCAAAATTTATGGACATTTTGGGGGAAAATCCTCACATTCCTTTAAAAAATGCTCGAGGGGCCTTAATGTCTTGGCTCCCATAAACATGCATATTTTCTCTAATGAATTATGCAAAATGTAGTTCATGCTAATGCTATGCAAATCTAACAATTAAATTGCACCTTAGAATGTTTTGGTAAAAAAAATTGATTTGATAAATGACTATCATTTTAGAAGTTATGAAGCATTGTCTATGTCCATCCAAACTTTGCAAAAATATATGGAGTTTGAGTTTTTGACAATTTACTTTCTTCTTGAACATAAAACATTTTTACTAGCTCTTTACTTTAATTTTACTTATTTTTGCAAATTCATAATCTCATATCCTTAACCAATTTAAGGTTTTTGTACGAAAACTCAGTTGACATTTGACTTACGAGTATGACCATCGCAAAAAAAAATCTGAAAGTTTTTATCTTCCCCTTCCTATAAATAGCAGAGCGAATGCGAGCATCTCTTCTTCTCAGATCTTATAATTCCGATAATAATAGACGGTGTAATAAAAGCATTCGAAAAAAAAATGGATTTTTTTGTGTACCCTCTCTCGTCTTCTTTTTCTTTTGCAAGCGCCCATTATTGTCAGTAATAATGATCACCCCTGAAGAAAAGGGTGCGCCTACGACAACATGTTTTGAAGTGTCCGTAAGAAAATCAAAATTATAGTAAAGCGATGATGATGATAAATGAATACATCAGCCTATACGAGATGATAGGGCGAAGACAAGATTATGGTCGAAACGATTATAATCCGTGCAAACTTCTATTGCGAGCTCATGTTTGTTCTTTGGCGTCACTTTAGTCGTTAGTGGCGATGGCAATGACTATGACGATGACGAGATAGTAAAACGTTCTAATTTCATACCTTTCCTTTTCATCACGAAAATACTCACCGACAAAAACACATTCCTGATGAAATATTACCTATGAAAGGGGTCGTGGTCGAATCGCATCGCATGCCACAAATTAAAAAGGGAAAATTGAAACATGCCATGTGACATGCTCTACGACTCTGTTAAACATTATATACAAACTACACAAACACAACTTGACATGTTCTTGTTTTCCGGTTCAATCATTACATTCATCATGTAATATGTATGTATGTGGATTTGGAAAATTGAGAAATTTTTTAGATAAATTACACGAAACCCTTCTCAATTTCCGTCACATTTCAACAAAAATAAATACTGCTCAATTAATTGCGGTAAAAGGTACACGAGTTATTGGATGCTTTTAAATGGTTTCGTTGAAATGTTGGGGTTACATTAACAATGCTGAGTTATGAACTCATGACTTTGTCAATAAAAGTAGTATTTTCAAGAATCGTCAAAACTTTAAAGTTATAAAATTGTCGAAATGACACTTATCTTTAGTGTAATAGTCAAACTGACTATGATATAATCTTAAGAAAGGGCAATTTTTTGTAAAATTATACTCTTGAGAAGAAAGAGTTTGCTCGAAACTGTTAATTGATGAACTTGGAGAATAATGCATCAAATAAGTTTGTAAATCGAATCGATAGATTTTGAAGCATAGAAATTTTTTGTCTTTGATTCAGCATCGAAAACGATTTGATTTTAAAGCGGTATCTACGCATTTGGAATTATGTACACGAACTATAAAATGTCAACTGCTCGTTAGGGTAATCAGCGTTTACATAGGTTAATAAAGAAAGTGTACTCTCCCTTTATTTGACCTTTTGCCATTTCGCAATTTGCAGTACAGTAGCAAATGAACAATTACTTATTGATGTATTTCGTTGAAGACAAGTGAACTATCAACGAGAAATTACGTTCTGTCACAAGATTTTTACTACCACATTTCCGACTTGTTACGCATGCATCACGCGACAATTTCATCCAAATTATGAATCGTTTATATGCAGCGTGCAAACCCCGATTGAAAAGGCAATATATTGTTCGAATGAATGAAAGAGGCAAGATATCTTCCATGATTATGCCTATGTGAAAGCTGTGTTCTCTGTGTGAATTAGATGGATTTGATAACACTTCATACATAACTAGACTATCATTATTTATCAAATGTAACATGTATTTGTATTACACTTTACTTATTACAATTGGACAACCACCACTAATCTCATTCCAAAAATTACTGTTATTTTGACGTAAGCAAAATATATGTAGTGCACTTCTGTCTGTGGCACGTCTTCGGAATTGAAAAAAAATGGAAGGGAAATTGCAGCTCATTTTACCGGCATTAGTTTGAACAACATAAGGAGGCAAAGCTAATGCCGGTAGGGAAAAATTATGATCATTATCTCATGTTAACTTCAAACAAGGCACGGCTTGAATGAAACCAAAGCCGAGGTGTACTACGGCATCATCATTCATTTCGAAAGATGCAAAAACAAAATGCTACTGCAACAGCATTTCATATGATTTATGTAGTGATTTCTCAACTCCAAAAAAACTGGACACCCTTATCAGTTCTATTTTTTGTAAACATTTGCAGGTGAAATCGAAGAGCTGATTGCTGATCCCATCGGCAAGAGTCACTTTGTGCCACTGTCTGATTCCCTTTGTTGGGCCATCCACGAACTGACTTCTTCAGGTGAGTACAAAGACGTTCAGCTACTAGTATCATTTTTAGACATTTGCATCTCTAGAAAACTGTCAGAAAACAATTGTTGTCTTCCAGCAAAAATATTTTAACTAGAGTTATCGTGAAAGCCAAACTAACTAGGTCTCTATAGCTTACTTTGTTGGCCCTATACAAATTAATTGTTTAATGAAAATGACAGGTCGGCTTCACTTATTCCTTCCTTTACGGTACCAATTTTTAAAAAAAATCATATCACATGTCACAAGCGGAACAATGGTTAATGAATTTATGATAACACATTTTAAATTGAAAAAAATACTAGTTCACTATTCCTTCCTTATCTCCCTGAAGATCTCAATTGATGCAAACAGGATTACAGTTCTTTTCTTTCTAAAATTTTCCATTCATCTTTTGTTCTCATGCTCCTGTTTCCTTTCGACTCTGAATGGACATCTTAATCAAAATCAAATCAACGTTATTTTTCACTCTTCAAAGTCAATCAATCAATTTGAAAGAAAAAAAATACGAAGGGATCAATGAAACGACAACCGGGCAAACGTTCACTTTCATCGTGTTCGTCGTCATTCAAAAAATCTATTTTTTATTTTGGCATTTTCTATTGTTTTAATATTTTCTTTTGTCTTTTTTGTGGTCATCCTAGTATCATGTGTTTGTATCTGATCACATCATTCCTATCAAATCACATCACATCACACCATCATCTTTATATTTTTCCTAGAGTAGGCAATAAAAGAGTATAAAATCTCTATTATAGCATCAATGAAAGAAAAAAAGTAAAAGTTTAATCAAGTGCTCATCACTCGGAAAAAACTTGAATATTATAAAGGGGCGTAACGTATTTTTTATTGTATGGTTTATTGAATGCGATCGGAATTCAAAATCAGAATTACCAGCGTCACATCCTATTTTATAATCTAAGAGAGGATATTACTGATATTAGAGTTATGATAGTCATCATCATCGGCTCCCATCATGAATCGAAGGTGGCTAATGTGTAAAGAAACATGCATGACTACATAAATCTGACAAAGTCTAAAAATTTAAATTCTTTAAAAAATAATATCATTGCTAAATTGAACTTCTACCTACCGAAGCTTACTTGCTTTTGTACAATTTTTCAAGTGAAAATTCATTGACTATTGACTCTTACTATTACACGGGGAGGAGGAATATTTTTATTATTTTCATGTAATGTCTTTAGTTGTGTTGTGTCTTCTTTTTTCTTGGTCAGTGTACCAGAATAACCACTTTTCATTTTCATTGCCCTAATAAATCAAAAAGTTATGGTGGATTAAGTTGTAATTTGAATGATATGATATTGTTGGATTATAAAATCATGGCTACATTACAAGTCATCATGATGAATGTGACAAAAACCAAGCAAGGATGCACCATAATACTTTGACTCATTAATTTTCATTGTTTTCTAGTAGAAATATTGGCTCTCTCTTTTCATTGACTTAAATATTATAGTCTAAACTGGAAGTAGGTACGTAGCTGAATTTAGAATTTATCATTTCAACCCTTTTTCGATACATTATTGATTCCTCAAAAATGTGTAATTTTTTCTACAATTCTGAATCTGTTAAAGTGCAAGAGTGTTAGTTAATGTATTACACTTTAACGAACATTTACTATTCAACATCTCAGCACGTACATATTTTTCTAACAATTCATTGTAAACTTCATCGTAAAGAATTTTGTAATTGGAGAATTTCATCTATTTTTCCTC
This sequence comes from Seira musarum, assembly GCA_027743895.1. Classification (NCBI taxonomy): domain Eukaryota; kingdom Metazoa; phylum Arthropoda; class Collembola; order Entomobryomorpha; family Entomobryidae; genus Seira; species Seira musarum. Next base: position 24,964 of record JAHZMX010000259.1, read on the forward strand.
GAACTCAAAGAAAATTGACCATTATCCTCAATTTTAGTCAATGTGAAATGGTAACAGGCAATAAAGTAATGGTCATAGAAGGAAACCTTATGCATGACATGACCTTTTGTAACTTACTCAATTTCAAAACAAAAAAAAATCCTGTAAGTAAAAGGAGTTTATCATCAGAATCTCGAATCTTTTTCATAAATAATGATAATGCAAAGAATTATGATATCGCATAATATGTCATATTTCAAAAATTATGTAAAAATGTAGATTGTTTATTGGTACAAGGGACGTTTATTTTCACCTTTTTATAAGGAAATAATCTCAAATTTCATGAAAAACTTTTACTTTTTACCTTTTAAAAATATCTCGTTTAGGTCAAGAAGCTTTCGTAGATGATATTCTTCTTAATCTTGCATCCTCTCCGAATTTTTCGCAAATGATACTACCCACAAAAGAGCTGATTTATCAAACGTTGGAGAAACTGACTCGCGAGGCACCGATACATCATGAGCACTGAGCCTTTACTCATGCAAGCCGCAAGGCAAGAGGATTCAGCAACTGCAGCTAGTCTGCTTCGAAATACTTTATTACTTCAACAAGGTGGGGTGGAGTTAATTGGGCTGAAACCTTTGAAAATGACATGATCATAAATACATTATTCTCCCATTTTAAAGTTGCAGCTGCATCCGTATCCACACCTTCCCCGCCCTCAGTTGTTGGTCGTCCCACGTCACCTCTTACCCAAAATGATGACAATTTACAAGAGAAAAGATCCAAGGACAAGGATGAGTTTGAGCAGGTAGAACCGTTACGTTCCAATGCAGCCCCATCCCCAGATCCGGATACTTACTCACTCCCATACGGCACCTTTAGACGGTACAATTCTCTTAGAATAAGGAAGAGTGCTTCGGTAAGAAAAAATTCAATTTTTGGCTTCACATTTAATGTTTCCGGTCATTTAAATGATGTAATTGTTAATAGTGCAATCTCATTACATGCAAAAATGATGTTAGGGTTTTCTTGTTTGTGTTACAAGCAATTTGTCATTTTTTTACAATTGAATCAAGTCATCAGTAGTGTGGTGTAACATAATATAACATAACATATGTATTTATGTGGTGTGGCCTGGGTTGTCTTGGCTTGGCTGCACCTCATTTATTTTACGATTATGCATCCCGTTAAAAATAGCCCACGAGTTTATTATGAGTTATGACCTATTGAAAGAATGAATTCATTTTTTTGTTTTACACGCATTGCATTTGAAATTGGTATTGTAAGGGTACTGGATGTCTACCGAGACGAACACTGTCAATGCGACTACCCAAATCGAAGTCAAAGAACGGAAGCAAAAATGGGAGACAACAGCAACAGGATGTCACGGGCTCCTTTCAGAATCTGGATTCTTCACAAGTGGTGCTACAACAACAGCTCCCACAGCAAAAGAATAAGCAACTGTTATCACGTAGACGGAAACGTAAGCAATTTTTGTTCTGTAACACCTTCTTCCCTCTTTTTAAAGTACACATAAAGACACTGGGTTGGGGAATGAAGAAGATGACGATGGCGATAGGATAGCCTCTCTCAATGTTTTATTCTTTTTTTGCATAAGTGCATTTCAAATTACGCTTTAACGTTTCAATAAATGAGCGCACCCAGCAATTAGGTGGGTTGGACAGTGCGGTTTTATTGTTTGCATTTGTGATGCAATAGCTAATTGAAAATCCCATAATGGCTGGGCTCACTTAAGGATGCGATGACTCAAGTGAGTAATTTTAGAGATAAAAAAGGGAATCATTATAATTTTTTCGTGCCTACTTTTTTCGTCTCTGGTCAATTTTTTAAGGCAGAGAAGGTAAGTGCACACACGTGAGGTGATACATCAAATCGTACAATACAACTACTTGTCGTACGCAATTCTTTTTTTCTTTGTACTTGCTTGTCTCTCTTGTGATTATTAGAAATAATTAGGTGGTCTACCTCAGTAATTACAAAGTGTTAATGGGGAAAATGCTCAAGAAAACGATTATGATTACACCTGTACAGGGTGCTTGCTGCTTCTGCTGTTGGCTTACGTAACATTTGTCAACTTAAGAGTCACTTTAATTATCGTAATAATAGGGAAATTACTTTACAGGTATTTTTTTACAAATGCAAATCAGCTCATCTCGCTATTTTAGGAATGCACACTCGTGTATGCGCTATTTGTATAGTGCGACGGGGCGGAATGAAATAATTGCGATAGGATATTATGAAAACGCATAATAATTAAGTTCTAGTCACGTTTTATAATGGGTTTTCTGCTGAGAATGAAAAAAAAAATAGTTGGAATGTTTTTGTTTGGCTTTTTTGTTTTCAGACAAGTCGTTCTTGAGTCGACTTCTGTCTTTCCGTGGCGTAAGGAAGAGTAGTAGCACAAGAAAAGATAAATCAGGAAGGGGCAGCTCTAATAGTTGTACACAAACAACGAGCACAAAGCCACTTCAGATTCCCAGAAATGATAAGACGAATTCAGCAGGTACAGGTGTTCTAATTACAAAAGGGTTGAGCAATGAACCCATTGAGGAGGAGAACAAGTGTTCTGGAGGAAATAGCAATCTAGCGACGATATCAACGCAGACTTCCTTCTCGATAGAGAATCTAAATGGAGATTTACATCTCCTCACACTTGGCAGCGGCCCCGGTCAAAGCAAAAGTTCAACTTTGGATAGAGAAGATTCTGACTCTGGCCGATGTACCGACAGCCACTCTGATGCAGATGCAGAGATAGCAGCGGCATTAAATCGAGGTCTGACTCCCATAATGCAAGATCACCACCATCACCATCATCATTTTCATCATCATCCTCCCCCTCCACGAAGAAGTGGGAGTTGCAATGTCTATGAAAAAATTGAAAGTGATCTCGGTCTGAAAGTTGATGTTGACGAAGGAGGAGGTTGTGAACTGAGATCACCTTCCAGCCAAATGAGCGTTTCTCCCATGTTTAGTAGGGGAAATTTTCCCCGACATAATATGTATAACAGGTGCCATTCGTCTGCTTCCTCAAGCGGAGGAAATTCCTACAGAGATTTTTATAACTTGTATAGAAGACGATACCCAAGTTATCAGCAATCTACACCCACGCCAACTCCGACTTCCGAGTCGGAACATATTATGGAGCAACTTCGGTTCAGGCCTAATCATCCAATTAGATATCCACCGAGGTCATTTGAAAGGAAGCAGATATTTGATGAGATTAGTCGAAGTTCGTTCAAAGAAAAGAAAAATCGAAACGGCGGAAATGCAAAAATGGTGAGCATTTCCACAGATAATAATAACATTACCAACAAACCACCAACTGGATTAAGGAAGAATATCCAAACTGAGGACAATGACAGCGCAGTACATTCAACAACATCGTTTAAGACAACAACTGCAGCCCCATCGTCATCCCCAAGTACTTCAAGAACCACTACAACATACCTGACACAGACTTTGAAGAATACGACAAATCTAGAGCTCGAGTTCCGTCTCCCCCTCGGCAACATTTTTAATGCAGCGATGAATAAAGCCGCATCTTCAAATGACAAATCATCACCCTCGGAGCAAAGTG
>JAHZMX010000260.1:0-25531 GCA_027743895.1 Seira musarum
CCTATTATTTCGCTGTTGATATATTGTGGTAGACGAAAATGACACCATGATGTCAAAGAAAAAATTCTTTTGGGGATACGCACGTTCAAACTCCCATAATTATGAGTAAAAAGAAAGCCACAGAATAGGATTTTTTACAGTCTTCCAAAATAATAATAACTGGGAGATGAGGACTGAAAAGGCTAAAAAATGCATAGATCATGATCAGGGTCGGTGATAGTATACATTTATTTGAAGGAATTTGTAGAACTTTTCTGTAAAAAAAAAGCAATGCATACATACCAATTTGAATGGCAATCATTGGCCAAACATTGTAATAAATTAATTCTCTATGTATTCCATAGAACAACAATGAATACTCAAATTATAAAAGAATGAATAACAAAAAAAAAAATAGAAAAATTGTAGTGCTCATTATTCATTTTTATAAAACTGAATGACTGAATGACGCACAGTAACATGCGAATGTTGATCATGATGATACACGATGACAGCATTATTACACCGTCAACTTCTAAAGAAGGCAGTGACACTACTACTTCTGTAAAAACCACGATGCTCATCTCAATATTTTTGTTTGACATTGTAAAATTTCAAATTTTTGCATATAAATTAGATGGCAATTGTACAGAAGATCTGTAATAGGTATTCACAAGTCATACTTATGCATATACCTACCAAAATAGCTTCAGAGTTATTGTTCAGATCACTGCTACAAATAAGGCAATGATTATTATGAGCAGTCATTTATTATTGTCGATCTTTCCTCACTGAGCAAACGCGGTAGTGCGTACGCTAAAGATAATAAAAAAGGTACCTCCGCTAGTCAAGAAAATGGTTCATGTTCTTAAACCTTAAAGCATTGTCATCAAAATCATTTTCACTGTCATTGCCATATAATGATATCCTTTTATCCCTTAATGATATCATAAGGAAATAAGTGGTATCGTAATCATTACGAGTTTTAGAAATGTAATATGTAAAATGTGATGATAATAAATACAAATCATGAAGGATTATTATGGTCTCGGTTGGTGTGCGTATGTAAGTGGGCCAAATGTTGTGTGAATCTACTTTACTAAAAACTTTTGAGACTGGATGAATTTAAAGGGCAAAAAATACGATTGTTTAATTAATGGGCTCAGGCTTCATACGATTATTTGTGTGAGCAAAGAGAGTACCGAAAAATCTCATAAGCTTTTCCTCTTCACTATGATTATCAAATCGTATTTAATCGTCATTTTTTTCGGCATTAATTACTTCATTGTTGCGTGAATAAATACGCACGTGGGATTGAAAACACTACGCATCTCACCGCATGCGAATAAATCGGTCTAAAGCTAAAAATTTATTTGGCGGTGATGATTATTTTGCTACAAAACAACATGAAAAAAATAATTTATTGAAAAATCTTATCTGCCTATGTTGTTTTGTTATGTGAGCAGATTTTTTTCACTTCTTTTTAATCTTCCTGGTTTTATCTGGGAGCACCCACTGCTACACTTTTTAAGTTACACAATAATTATTATTGCCTTAAACCTTGTAAATCGTAAAAATAAAGCGATTAAGGTTACGCGAGCACTTACTAAGGTGTTCATGTAATGCAGTGTTAAAACCACATTAGGGAATTTGGATCATCATCCTTTCATCTTCTTTGTAGGGGTAATCAAGGGAGTATAAAAGCATTAAGGAATGAAAAAAATAATTTATTGAAAAATCTTATCTGCCTATGTTGTTTTGTTATGTGAGCAGATTTTTTCACTTCTTTTTAATCTTCCTGGTTTTATCTGGGAGCACCCACTGCTACACTTTTTAAGTTACACAATAATTATTATCGCCTTAAACCTTGTAAATCGTAAAAATAAAGCGATTAAGGTTACGCGAGCACTTACAAAGGTAGTCATGTAATGCAGTGTTAAAACCACATTAGGGAATTTGGATCATCATCCTTTCATCTTCTTTGTAGGGGTAATCAAGGGAGTATAAAAGCATTAAGGTTATGACACAGTTTATTTTTTTACCTTTGATCTTCCTTGAAATTGGTGCAGAAAAAAGAAAAGTTACTTCGGCATTTACCATAATCACGTAATTTACCATTTCATTGTACTTCTCTGTGAATCAAAAATCTACAGTTCATTTAATTTGCTGAGCAGCTTCATTTTCATCTTCATTCGCGAGGTCGCCTACAAGAATTGGTTGGTTTTTAATAAATCATGGCGATACCAATAAATCAATTAATAATTCAATAAGTTTATGAGATTGCTAACATTGATATGGGACCAAATAAATTATGGTTTTTACAACATCAGATAAGTCGATTTGGCTATTAGGTACCTACTACAAGTCTCGTCGACTTGATAATGGCAATGACAAAGTAAGCTTGGAAAATTGGATGCAATTAATAATTTGTGACGCTTTTTGCGTTGTAGACTAAATGAAAATTTAATGATTTGTTTGTTCGTACCAAATCAAGGTTAAAATAGGGAGATTTGCGACAAATGCATAAGGCAAACAAAATTCAATCCGTACAACTGAATGCTTCACATAATCACATTTAGCGTATCAAAATATGTACGAGTAACTTAATTTTGCTCTAATAATCAATTTACTTGCAATTTTAGTTCGGTCTTATAGTCTTAGGTCAAGAATTGTTTTTTAGCCCATTACAGCAAAGTGCATGTTCCGTAGAATGAGCAATTACTCTTGATTTTAACATCAATCCTACATATCAAGCTACGTGAGAAAATAAAATGATTGCAGTTTTGCTTGATTTTAGACCTAGAGTTTACCCCTGAATTTCATTTTCAAAAAGTAGAATGAATCAGGGTTGTATTTAAAATAATATTGTAAATCCGGTTTAAAATCCCGAAAAAAAGTTTTACAAAATTCGTTCTTATTTACACCTGTATCTCAAAATGTGGGTCAAATATAGATTGTTGTGCGATCTACAATTCTTGCAAAAGTTCTCCTTTCATTTCATAGCCATTTAGCAAGCGATAGATAAGTCTTTGGATATCAAATCGCTGCATTTTGTAGAACAGATAAGTAATCAAGAAATATGGGACGAGACACCGGAAGAGATGAAACAATACCGAGACAATGCTTTGATACCCATTATTAGCCTTTGTAACCCACGTCTGATTTCTCGTGTCAGACATGAATGATTCTCTGAGCCTTCCTCATCGTAAACAACATTTATTTGTGTATCCCTTCCTTTTCTGTTTTAACTGCAGTTACTCTTATTATTACATATACACTTTCAGATTAGAATGGTAAAAGTCATGTTGTTGTAACATTAGCTTAACACATCCTTTCGTGATCCTCGGTGCCAAGTGCAAGGACTGATATTATTCTGCCTTGTTATCACCGTTTTCCTTTCACTTGCACCTATTGAGACTATAAAAGGTTGGGTTTGCGAAATATCAAGGCATCAGCAATCGCAACCAACTCAGCTTGAAACACATCTTTAATTAAAACCATCCAAGGTTAACGAGGTCAATCATTGAATTGACAGGGAAAATGCCTTTCGTCGTTTCCTGATCCAAAAAATATGCCAGGTACCTTTTCATGATGAAGCAAAGCTAACATCACTTTCAGTTCTTCCGGACGATGATAAAGCTGCAGCCTGAATTTCTATTTTATGCAAAGCACACACTAGAGCTTGCTATTATGAATGCAAAACGACATCCCGGGGCGTAAGTTTGACTATCCTGAAAGTCTTGCCAATTTTGCAAATTACTTTCCCTCAACACAAAACAATGTAATTTGGGACTGCTACTTATTCGGCAGTCGGGGAGTGGTACAGGATTTTGCTCTGTGGAATCTTTTACTTTCAGTTATGATTACGTCAACAGGCCATTATGTTCTAAAATGAATGACTCATGGACTCATCCAATCAATAATCAAATCAGGCTTGTACAATATTATTATAGCAAATAGAATTTATAGAAAATGAATTATAGAGGGTCGAGACTTTAACGGTCTGGCTAACTGAATATTTACGCCACAATTACTTCAAGAAAGATCTAGTCGTAAAGTGATAACGGAACAACGACGCANGGTACAGGATTTTGCTCCGTGGAATCTTTTACTTTCAGTTATGATTACGTCAACAGGCCATTATGTTCTAAAATGAATGACTCATGGACTCATCCAATCAGTAATCAAATCAGGCTTGTACAAAACTATTATAGCAAATAGAATTTATAGAAAATGAATTATAGAGGGTCGAGACTTTAACGGTCTGGCTAACTGAATATTTACGCCACAATTACTTCAAGAAAGATCTAGTCGTAAAGTGATAACGGAACAACGACGCATGTTTTCCTGCATACAAACTTTTTACGATTCTGTTTTTCTCGAGAAAAACAATAGACTAAAAATTATTATTGTCATTGCCACTGTTTGGGAGCTAATTGTGAAACACCAAAAAACCGTAAGGTTGGTCCAGCATTGAAGTTCCGGTTGGCCCTCGTATGTCAATATTTTACTTGAGTGAAATAATGACCAACTTTTTACGACCAGTTTGTCTTATCTTTACCCACTTTTGGTAATTATTTTTGCTGTGTAATAAGTTTTTGAGAATCGGCTTCTTTACTATTTCCTCACAAAAACTTGACCAACTCGTGTCATCATCATTTTCGCGTAGCATTGCAAAGTGTAAAAAAGCACGGAGGCAATAAAAACAGGGGTGAAAATAGGATATTAGCTTACGTTGAGCCATCTTTTTTTGCAACAACTTGTAAAGGATGTAAAACACTCATCAAAGTCATTACAAAATGCGTTACAATGCTGTATCTAAAGATATAAGTACAGTTACGTACCAGGGTTTTAGGTAATAACAACATTCTAGGTAAATATGAGCTTTTTTATGTATTTTGGCCGAATAAAAATCGACAAAGACTAACAATAGCGTAGAAAACAGAAAACATAATAAAAAAGCTCTTTGTCTTCCTATAAAAAACTAATAACCTACAGCATCAGGGAAGGAAATTAAAATGAATGGAACAAAAACGCTAATGGTATTAGTGAGAGAAATAATAGGAGCCTCAAAGACTCAAAGCTGCATTTGCTTCACTCAAATAGGTATGTATGTCAAACTTTAAGCGCAGCAGCCACTATCTTAGAGGATTTAAGCTGAGGCGGCTCTACAAAGTGCAATGTCAAGTAGGTACTGGGTAGCTTAAAAAATTAAACCGCTTTTACTTGCTACCCTACATGAGCCAAAGCCAAGAGTACTGCACTGATCACTATATATTTCCTTGAAAGCATAAAGGCATTGTTATTAAAAATAAAATCAATTAAAGGAAAACAAAATACCTGCAATTAATTAAAATATTCTGCTTTTACGGTAAGCACAACCCGACATTAGCCACTGCCACTAGTCCTTTGCATCCGTAAAGGTGGGTATCAAACCTGTAAAGACAGAAATAGAACTTGATTATTACTTTATCCTCCCGTCAATAGTCATGAACTTCAATGCAAAGGTAGAAGGGAGGATTTACGGTGGTAACTTTTCATGTCTATGATCCCCGCCTTAGCATTTCCGATATCCATCAATAAATCATGCTATGATAATACCCGCATGTGTTTAATAAAAAAAATCTTTAGCTTCTTGAAGGTTAACCATGATCACTAACTACAGATAAGACGTTTCCTAGCTCCACCACTCCATCATTGTCCTTCACAATATCTACTTCGTCAATTAAAATATGTAAACTAACGCTCATTGTTAACTCCGTGTGTACGAATGATCTTGTGTCGGTGTCTTTAGTTTTTGTAAAAAGAAAATGATGGTACAAATGTAGGGATGGATTTTGTTTGATGCTCCCGCATGTAATTTGCATTTTGTTATTCGAGTTAATTGAATTTCAGTTTCATTGACAAGTAGAAAAATGGACACGATGAATATTCTATTACAGATGTAAAGTTTTTATTTCGTGAAACAACATCAGCGTTAGCGGTTGCAGTTGAAAAAACATAATGGATTGGATAAAAGTTTAGACTTTTATTTGCCACTTGATTCAAAACACTTCTTGGTATCGACTTATCTCATTCATTACAAACCTTTAATTATAAGAAACTCCTGACTCAATTGCAAATAATTTAATTTGCATGTGCACTTTAGATGATAATGACGATAGGCAATCTTTATTAAGTGTAAACACACCGTATAGGCGTAGTAAATCCGAAGGCTTTTGTTTTGCCCGGGAAAGGTAGACCTAGCTTCATTAATGAGGAAGGGTTTATGTTATTCAAATTCAGAAGCGAGGAAAGCATCATCATCATCATCCTCAATATCAAAATATTGAATAATTGCAAATACATGATTGAATGAATTTAGGATAGGATGTTACGTCTGCCTCCGACGTTTTGACAAAGGGGGGTTTAGCCTACTACCAAAGACACAATAAAAAGGAGTACGTGTGCTTCAAAGTCACCGAATGAATAAAAACACTTCAGTTTGTAGGGAAAAAACCTATTTCACGACTCTTAAATAAAAAACCGTTTGCAAGCCTTCTTTGCTAATATTTGTATACTTTTGTGTACACAAAGACCTATTAAAGTTTACCGTTGTTTCTATTATTAACCTAACTAGCCGGCCACTGTTGCAGTAGTGGAAGATCTTTTTTCTTTGACATTTTTTACGGTTCGAATGAACAACAGAAATCAAGCGCCGGCGACGTCGCTTCAATGAAAAAAAAAATTCCCATGTGGCTGCTTGAACGTAAGTATTAAGAGAACATCAAGTATCGCGTCATAAAAGTAAAAGAGGATGGAAATTACTGAAATATTGGGTCACATCATAAATACCAAAGCAAATGCAAAGTACTTTCTGAAAAGGATGCACCGATTTTCGAAATAGACCAAATATAGATGTATTCATTCATAGTGACCAAACTCTTTTGAGAATAAAAATTGTGAGAATTTTTCAAGCTTGAGGACAAAAATGACACCGTGCCTCATATTTTTGCCCAACAACAAGGACACTAGGGAAATGGTTAACATTAAAAAAGAAGGATGTGGATGACATGATTGAATTGTCACACTTGGTTTGCAGAGCATTTCTGCAAATTACCGTAGAAATGGTGGCTTGAGGAACCGTTCGCTATTAATTTCAATCCTGGTTGTCTTGTCACAGTCATTATGTAATGAGACAATACAACTATGTCGAATTCAAATGTGATGTGATGTGAATGTGAAGAGGTCTAAAAGTTGATACATAATATTTTCTTCCAATATTGGTGGCACATCTCATATCATATCGGCTTTGTTTATTCCTTAAGAAAGACGGAATTAAATTCTATGGGAAAAATATTGCTTGCGGTGTGGTCTGGTCGTCAATCGTCAAATATTTCAAATATGCTGTGGTTTGGTTTCCGAGTAGTCTTGCTTTGTTGACCAGACTAATAGGTAAGGAGCTTTTGAATAAAAATTGGACAACAAGCGTATCCAGCCCACTTCATTATCATCCTTGACTGAATTTGAGTTTTTTCCGTATGTCATGCAACAGTTAAGCTAAACTATGTATCGCCTTGATCATGAACTTCACCAGATGTATATAATTTCTAGGAAGTGGGCGTGACGGCCTACAGATGGTACGGTGATTCGGCTTAATATATAATTCACCTAATTTTCAATGTTTTTAATGGCAATCGTATCGTATCAAGTATCAACCCTATTGAGAAGTCAAATTGTTGTGTTCCGGTGCCATAAAGATTTCGCGTAACTGATTCCCCGTTGACCGCTGGTGACATAACGTTCCTCCTCAAAGAGAAAAGGATGCATAGAAAAATGCCTATTACCTCATTCATAAATAGGATTTAGATAACTGTTATCAACTTTCATACACTTAATAAGTAAAGCTCCGCTGCTGGCTGGTTGGCTTTGGTCCGTCCGGTTGTTATTCATGCAACAAATTGAATTTTGATGAAACGGTATCTGCTTCACCATAAATGGCACTAGTTTGCATTAAAACAGTCATTGAAGCGAATAGAAAGCCGTGAGGAATGACAAAATGATTACCAATTCTGAACACTCCATTTCTTCTGTGCCATTTTTTTCATTTGTTCACTATAAGACAGTGCAGTGTAATTCATCTTGTGAATGCCATCCGGAGCAAAATCGTGTCTTCTTTGAGAACCTAGCTGAACTCATTTCTATTTACTGTTTGTTGAATCATCGACTGACTATATGAGAGCAATCCAATGCGAGGATTTTATTTTTAGCGATTTATAGTTTAAAAAACGTGCAAATGTTAGTGATACAAGGGTAGTTGTAGAAAACATTGGGAAAATTCTGATTTTCCATCATGCGTAAACTCGAATTACTCAGGCTAACACGTAAGACAATTCTGTATCATAAAACTATAGTCTGATGAATATAACGTATTGCAGATTATTAGACTAGGACACTCACGTTTCGGAAATTAATTGTCAGTCAAGGTTTGGATTTAGCCTTAGTCTCGAACACTCCTGAAATATATTGAGCATCCAATTTACATAGCCCATTATTTACGTACCTCGTGACACGTTCGTCTCAGATTTATTTCTCTTGTCAAGTCAAAGAGGTAGTTTGAATTTAAAGAATTAACTTATTCAGCCTCTGTAAAACTGCAAGTGTGTGATAAGATTGATTGACCCCTTACCAAAAGGTAAAACTAATCTGTTGTTGCCCCTCAGTATGAATTAAAAGAATGCGCGTGATTACGCACTTTGTAACTTAATACAAAGTAAAAACTAAAAGTAAGTCAAACTGTTATTGAGTTAAAAGTGCAATTTCCATTACAATGTCGTTGTCGATGTCGACTTTGTTGAAAAGAAAGCATGAGGCATGCCATCATGAGACATACTACACATTTATGCATGCATAAAACCCATAATAATAATGATGATGGATGTAAGTAAGTAGTGATAATCCGTCGCTGAAACAATTCTCATTTTCTTTGAAAGAATGAAAGGATGTGTGTGCTAGTAAACTATATACGATTTTTTAAGTAAAAAAACTGCGTGTGTTTTATGAGTTTTGAGTATGATGATGACGATATGAGCTTACCATGACTTTTCTTCTCTACTTAAAAAATCATAATTTTTCTCTTTTCAAGCTTCCTTGGGACTCTGTTGAGACTTTTAATTTTTTTTGATGAATTATAATATGTCGTCGTGTGATGCGATGGGAGAAGTCACCTATAATATGCATCGTGTTTGTACACATATTTTAAATGTGTCTGTATTTAAGTAAGCTGAAAGGATCATGCACGCTAGTTATTTACCTAGAACGTGTAATTTTGTAACTATATACGATTTTTTAAGTAAAAAAAACTGCGTGTGTTTTACGAGTTTTGAGTATGATGATGACGATATGAGCTTACCATGACTTTTCTTCTCTACTTAAAAAATCATAATTTTTCTCTTTCAAGCTTCCTTGAGACTCTGTTGAGACTTTTAATTTTTTCGATGAATTATAATATGTCGTCGTCGTGTGATGCGATGGGAGAAGTCACCTATAATATGCATCGTGTTTGTACTTATATATTTTAAATGTGTCTGTATTTAAGTAAGCTGAAAGGATCATGCACGCTAGTTATTTACCTAGAACGTGTAATTTTGTAAGAGAGTGTCGTTGTCGTGCTGTTACCATTAAGTGGAATCAAGTTTCTGTGCAATTCTGTCCACACATTTATGAGTAACCAGAAGCTGTTTCGTGGCTATTTTATTTTGTCTTATGAATGCTAATGGGGGACAGAATAAAAAAATTTATTTCGCTTTTTATTAGAGTTGCACGCTAAATCCTCAATTTTCATTTTTATTTTATGAAGGGAAGCGAACTTGCATTACCTACTTCAATGAGGACTTTTTGAGCTTAAAGGTTGTTTTATAGATGAATAGTTTTATTTTGAGAAAGCGGGGAGGGAGAGGGAGGGTGTTTCTTCAAAATTGTTTATTCACGTGTATGTGCAAATTATTCAAATTGTGTGTGAATTGCTCAAAAGTAAGTCAATTGCAGAGAGCCTCTACCTCGAGGCACAAAAATACTCTTGGGAGTCATATGTACCAGCAACACAATAATAATGTTTATGAATGATAAGTATTTATTGCATTTTTTCTTTCCATGCTTAATGCTAATCAGGTATGTTTTACGTGATTCTAGGCTTGTAATGACCCACTCAAATATTTTATTTTATGGGTTAAAATTGGGAAATCAGCGATTATTGAACCTTGAGTTTTTCTCCCTGAAAGAGTTTCTCACTATTAGGTAGTCCTAATTACGAGTAAAGTCCATTGCAAAATATTTCGTAACAGATCAACTCCAGCAAATACAAGAATAAATACGGAATAGATGGATTCCAGTCATAATTATGAAGAAATGCAAATATACTTTTAAAGAAACCGGCTTGTATTTGGCCTTCAAGTCTTTGAAAATTGGCTTTAAAATATGAGATTCTTTTGTCAAAAAAAAGTAGTACGTAATTATTTTAAGTGACAGTCCCCTCCACAATGTGACAGTTGTTTTTAGAGCATTGTTACTTTCTTTGTTAAGTTTTGGTAATTACTTGCGTAATTGCTCTACTTCGCCGCTAATGTAATACCGCATGTACTGCATCTGCTCACCGAATCGTCGAACGAAAGTGATATGTCTGCAATAAATGCATCTCTATCTGTTGGTGGTGTCAAGAAGAAAGAAAAATGAGATAAAGATAGGAAGCGAATAATGGAAGGAAGTAGTTAATTTATGTCCCATATGAAGCAATGAAGAACATACTAATTCTACAGCAGTATCTTATCTTAATTTTCATTCAACTTTGTGCATACACCATCATTCACTTTCCGTTTGTCTATATGATAAGTGGTAAAGATTACATAAAATAGTAAAGCCACCCCGTAAATTCCACAGCAAATTGGACAATAGTCGGCTCCTGCCTAACTATCATCAACAATGAATCGAAGGCGACGGTCCTCGTACAATTCAATTGTCGCCGATCTCAGACTAATCTTAAAAAGTCATATTATTAAACTCTTACTTTCATTTTACCTTATCATTACTATCGTCCATTATTTTGTCACTACAAATATAATTGGAGTCGTTATCATCTATTATTTCCCTATTATTGCAATAAGGCACCACCTCCAAAATCCCATTGTGTTTTGGTGTCCTACCTGTGAATTCAAATTTTCTTTTCTGTAAACTCATACTGCGTTCTCGAGAAAGTGAATTGGATGACTTAATTGTCTCCCATATGTAAGCATATCAGACAGGCCAGGCCAAGCCAGTTGTCCAAAAATGTCTTTGGTTATTGCACTAATTTCATTGTATCAATGTGAAATCAGGTCAATGTAGGTGGCTCTATTTTCATTCGTTTCTTGCTAATTTAGTAAAATTTCGAAATAATGACTTTGGATTGGTACCGATCAAGAAAAAATGTACAAATTAAATAAGTTGCATACGTGTAGTTTTTCGTTGTTACTTCTTTGTACACAAATTAATTTAGTACCTCTTTAATTCCTTCCTTTGATTCTGAATGCCATTTCTGACGAAGAGCTCAAAAAGAAATTCGTTCAGCACGATCCGCCGATCCAACAAAATGGTTCTGTACTTGTGGAAATAAACATGCATATATTCAGTAAATAATGTGTCCATTGCGAAATGAAAGAGGTTTGGCCCTGAATTCCGATTTGTTTGATTCCTGCAGACCAATTAGAAACACCTAAAGAGATTATGCAACATTCATTTAAAAATAATAACTGTCACTGTCTTTCTCATTATTATGCAAATAATTTGGAATGAATAAACAAGAAAAAAGAGATAACCCCTACTGATTAACTTTTTTTCTAGAATTTAGCTTCATTGCACTGCGTGTCCACTCTTGAGAGCACATTATAGAGGAAGTACGCCTGAAGAACTTATTTTGTTTGAGCTGACTGGGAGAGACAAGCGAAAGTCGAGCTTTACTCGTCAAGATGACTTCTAAAACAATGACAAAGCGTCAGTCTCCGCTCAACCTTGAGCTGGCAGGTGAATAATTAAATTGCTAATGTAGTAAATATTGCGACGGAGAGGTAGGTATCGCATAGAAGATCTCACACAGGCGTTCAGAGAAACAAAAACGCACGCACTCTGGTCTAGTCGTCAAATAAAATTACATAATTGGACTACACATGACGGGATTTTTTTTTCTTGTAGACAATGCCTTCTTGAATTACATGAATCCATTTTGCTTGACACTTGGGATGTTTATTTTCTAAGATAAACTCAAACTCTATGAGCATATTTTGTTTCATTCAGGTCATTGTCTTTTCGAAGTGCTCAGTGCCGTGCCATCATTCGCGATAGATTTGTAAGATGAATGGATTTTTTGGTTTAGTACCTTCAGAATATTGAGGACTTTGTTGGAATGTAATGTATTGTACATTTCATGTGTTTACAGCTCCTTAAGTAGCATGTATCCTTTACCTTGTATTTAATAATATTTTGATTTTATGTCACTCAAAATCTGTAAATCATCAATGACTGAAAAAATATGAAAAATGGAATAACAATTTTTCTTTCCAGAAGATGACATAATTTTTCAAGTGGTCACTTTAATGACGATTTGAACTGAGGGAGGTCCATTATACAATCAAAATGTGTAAATAAATATGGGAGTTATAAGTAAGTTTATGCACGCAGTGGTGATGTGATGTGGTATGAATCAATCATTTTGCGTGTCAGCCAACCTATCGTCCATTTGAAATGTTTCCCTTTGCAATGTAACATGTCAACCTTATTTCATAATAAGTAAGTTTATGCACGCAGTGGTGATGTGATGTGGTATGAATCAATCATTTTGCGTGTCAGCCAACCTATCGTCCATTTGAAATGTTTCCCTTTGCAATGTAACATGTCAACCCTATTTCATATCATCACAATCACAATAATAATACAAGGCAGTGGTCTCCCACTCACCATCACCGCATACTTTGTAAAATTTAGAGCGTTTTAAAACACTGCAACTTCTGCAACTCATTCTGACACAAATTCTTAAATGCACATTGAAGAGCCAGAGTCATAGTCATAATAATCAACTCATCACTCAAACACAAACGCTTTTTGCATGGCTTATGTACATTTTGCTCAGAAAATTGTTCAAACTCTCCTCAGACTGATGTTAAGTGCTCTTTTGTCGTTGAGTACGGAATAGCCAAAGGATTGGATGGCTGTCAAGATGAATGGTACAATGATGGTGACGGTGAAACGCATAACTTAATTTGAACCTAATTTTTTCCAAAAAACTGTCTCGCTTTTTTGGCGATCTTCCCATCGTTCTATTGTCTTGATATCTTGCAACCCCACCGCTACTTCATCATTTATTTTGAAATCAGATAGGTTCTTGCAAAATATCAACGTTCGATGGATGTATGTCGACTTCGGAATTAGACCAATAACTATGACAGGGTTATCATGGTGTGTTCTCCTTCATTTACGAGGTGGTTTCATTTGATACTAACAAACTACCGCTGTCATGTTTATCTGCAACAATTGGCCCATATTACAAATCATTACATTGTTTCATTTGGTGACATTAATGTGTGGTCGAAAAAAAGTGAGTGGCTCTTACCTATAATCATCGAGTCATGATAAATCACAAAGCGATAAACTCAAAGAATTAAATCATTCTTTACAAAACACAAAAGCTACTTATATCAATGAACGTAACATATAAGAGAGAAGATCACGGTGCACGACTTTCTATTGCAATTTTTAAGTGGCATAGTTTGGATGTTGCTTCATGAACCTAATTCGTTGCTGGACTGGACTATTATCTAGTTTTTCTCCTATACGTGGGGTTCATTCAATCATTATTTGGCACTTCAGTTCTGATTCCACAGGACTCTGGGGGTGTCGTTGGTCATTAGTAAGTCATTAAAGTGGTAATAATCGTCCCGCAAACAACATGTGACATGCCAAAGTAAATATTAACAAAATAACAGCCTAGTCCTCAGACTGCGGGTGATTGGGAAGGAATGTAGTAATTGAAGAGACAAACACGATGACATAACAATGTAATAGTATTGCTCACCGAACTAAAGGGACATGCTGCTTGTTGCTGATGAAATGACCATCCTCATGTGCCTCTTCAATTTATAGCGCAACGAAACTTGAGACACGTTCTAGAATTTTTCCTTTCATTATATTTTAAAATAGCGAGACACAATGTGACAAACACAGACGCACATGATTATTACATTGTCATTTCACTTTCGCAAGTTTTTGAATTTTTTCGTTATTTTTAAGTAAAAATAGAAAAGGTGGATTTTTTCCTAAAAACTGCCGAAATCTATTCTTAAAGCACTCTTCACTTCAGAAAAGAATCTTACAAAATGTGGAATCTGAGGTCTTCAATGAGGGCGGAAGACCGTGCTTGCACCACTTAATATAATCTTCATTGGTACTATTACTTTTGTCAGCACAATTGAGTTGCATAACTTTGCGATCCCCGCATCGAGACACTACGTTGAACAACTGATGTTGAGCAGGACATGTACCTACTGCAAAACTCAGATAATTTGTTTTTTCATCCATGAAAAATTGTGCACACATGAATGGCTCAACAAAAAAAAGGATTTTTAAGGGTTTCACGTTCCCTACATGAAATTTCCTCTAGATTGTGTCCGTCAAACCAGGCTTTTGTTGTCATTTTGCATGCTTACTAAGATAGGTAATGGATCCTTCATGAAATGAAACCACATTTTGTAGTATACATGAATTATGAAGGAGCAATACAATATCACTTTCGACTTTTTTTGCAATCCTCAGACAACTCGGAAATACAAGGATTAAAGTAACGCAATTTTTCACGTAATAATCCCAAACATGTGTGAGCAGTAGTAGTAGATGTGTGCGTGTGTAGATACTTTAATGATGAAGAGACTGACAAGCTGACAATGAATGAGATTGTGTGAGAAGAAATAATCTGACGAAAAAAAAGAAGTGCGAGTTTGAATTGCAGAATAGGAGTAATTACCTGCAGCAAGAAAAGAAGTCAAGAGCACATTGTCCTATAGCTATATAATCATGTTACTTCATCATAACAAATGTTTTCGCTCCGGCTATGGCCAAAAATGAAGTTATAAACTTTTTGCCTTGCTGTATTGTACAAATATGTTTCAATTTTTTAGAGGAAAAAAATCAACCATTACAAATTTAAGTCAGGTTGTAGTAACAAAAAAACACTATAAAAAGTGAAAATCGTCTCCCTCTTCTTACTCATCTCGTCATCATTGGCACTGGTACTGGTAGCGTTGTTTTTTGTTCCGTTGTTAAAATAGCGTTAGATTTTAACGAGCATCAGTAGGTAAATTTGGGCGCATCACGCAATCATCTTGCAGGACTTTGTGTGTGGTAGTGTTGCAATACCTGTAATTTTTTTTCTAAAAAGGAAAGCTGTGACCTCTTCAAAATTTGCAACATCTGACATAATCTAGCCCATATTTTATTCACATATTTTTGGAGGACTACTGTGACATGAATTTTGGCATCAACTCAATTGAATTAGCATAAGTTCCGTCATAAAAGTTAGATCAGGGTAACAAATCTATTTACTTTCATTTCCAACTACAAAATGCCACTCTGACAATGTGTACATCCTGTTCTACAATCAAATATTCTAATTTTTTAAAGCGTATTCATGTTACAGGCACAACTACGTTTGGGAAAGGGGAAACAATATAATAAGTCATATTAACAATGATGACGATAACAAATGAATTTGTTCTATAATTTATTTGTTTTTTTGTAGTTTTTTGGGCATTAAATTTTCTTGGATGACTAGCTGTACCTCATGCTGTTTACAGTAATCCTCATTCATTAGTAAATATGGCATGGTAAGGTGTAACAATTCTAATAATATGTATTAGCTTTGTTTGAACAAGAATTACTATTTTCTTGTCATGCCATCATTATTTACCACCAGCCACCCCTACCTACCATCACTTCAGCGTGGCTCTGTTCTTGTTCTTGTTGTCCGCTGAAATACATTTTGTGTTCGCCCCCATAAAAAAAGTGTTTTTAGGATGATGATACTACCAAGAGCTTTGATGACTTTCAGCGTTTTATTTTTCCTAAGAAGACCTCAAAAATAAGTCAGAGAAATAAATTCTGATGGTCCATGTTTGTTTGCGAATTTAAGATTAGGGATAGTGGAGAGGATACCAAATGGGTTTTGTAAGACATACGGTACATTCCTCATGTGGTAAAAAAAAGTCCTAAAGTCTCAAGTGCAAAACGCCAACCACTAACACACGTTCATTTCATGTGGCGAAGATGTCGTCATCACAAAAAAGGGAACCAACTTGGGAGAACGGTATCAAAAAGCTTTAGGGCTCTTTTCCTTGTCTGAAAAATTAGATTTTAGATTATAATGTAATGAATGAAAAAATGCAAGAGAGATTCATTTTTTGCACGTTGTGAATTCATTGAGAGTTCATTATTCTTGTGCACACTGACTAACTTAAGGTTTTCCCCTTTGGAGTATTATGTAGTGGATAAAAAGGTAAGGCACATCACATAATAATTTCCGTTTTTAAAAACTAGTCATGCATTCTTTTCTGATTAACTTTCTTCGGGCGATTTGGCTCCTTTGCGGAGAACATACAACATAATGTGATGTGTTGTTGTAATTATTGGACGGACAACACGAGAGGGAAGAAATGGCAGGTGAGTCCCAACTTTACCGAACCACACACTCCTTTTTAAGAATGCAGGAAGAAGGATATAACGTTTTGTATCCTGGGGAAAAGGAACCAATATAATGCATTATATTATCATATCATCATCATCCCAGGTTTTCCCCTTTGGAGTATTATGCAGTGGATAAAAAGGTAAGGCACATCACATAATAATTTCCGTTTTTAAAAACTAGTCATGCATTCTTTTCTGATTAACTTTCTTCGGGCGATTTGGCTCCTTTGCGGAGAGCATATAACATAATGTGATGTGTTGTTGTAATTATTGGACGGACAACACGAGAGGGAAGAAATGGCAGGCGAGTCCCAACTTTACCGAACCATACACTCCTTTTTAAGAATACAGGAAGAAGGATATAACGTTTTGTATCCTGGGGAAAAGGAACCAATATAATGCATTATATTATCATATCATCATCATCATCCCTTCTAAAAATATGTGCTGATGCTGACTGACTGAACTTTTGAGAGAAGAAAGAATAAGGTTCCATATTGCGCAATTACCATTACTTACGTACCCACCATGAGAAGAATTTTTTTTTTCAATTTACTAGTGTGCATTATTAATATCATTATCAGACAAGACGCTGCGTGCTCATCATTATCATTTTCCTTGCATCCGTTCGTTCGTTTGCTCGTCAATTTCACTGTCACTTCGCCATTCATACTTTCCTACTTGAGCGGTCAGTCAGGCTTCAGAAAATGATGCCGTGCCCAGACCGTTTGTCAGAGTCTGCAAGCTTACTTAGCATGCACCGTCATGATCATCCCTCATTTTTTTCCTTTCCTTTTATGATTTTCCGCATGTGATGTAGTGTGATATACTGATGACGGGGATGGCTGAGACTGAGGCTGCCTTCAGCTTGATTTCATTTTTGCCAGGGAGAATTCTGAAGAAAGGTAGAAAGAGAGATAGATTCTGGGAGTTCTGCAAAACTTCAAGTAGATATTCTTGTCAACGAGAAGAGGAGAAGAGAAACGTCAATGTCAAACGAAGAGGCACATCACATCAACAGATTTTACTTTTCTCGAGGACGCTTTATGAATGAAGACGGAAGAACGGAGATTAGATAATAAAACATTGTGTGTGCCCTTTTTTACGAGACTTGTGAAAAGAACTTATTTTCAAAGAAAAAAATCAGACGTGCATTACTCACACCACAACTGATGGAAATCTTTTGCAATAAATAACGTTACGTAATAATGTTTGAGATTGAGATTGTGCCTTCACGCAGGAAGAAGAAGAAGGGGTTGCTTTGGATATGGAGGATGGATGTACCAGTAGCTCAGTCTGTCTGGTGTGCTTGGTCAGTGAGTTAAGTAAGCATGAGTAAAGAAGTTGCAACTTGCAATAACTCCTTCTTTTTGTTGTTGTTGAGACAAACATAATAAACCGGTAGCCCAAACAAAAGGTGTACCAGGAATTCTGTCTATGCCACAGGGAGCAATTGTCGTAACCTTTTATCACGGCAGAGGGAAAAGATGCTGTTTCTGATGAAATTTCAGAACTTTGCGAAACCACATTGCACAGTTTGAAAGGAATTTCATTCAGATGTGATATCACATTTGATTTTTTTTGTTCTTTGTAAGAGCAAAGATGTGTAGACTTTTGTTTAAAGAAAAAGCATAGGTATAATAAGACCTTTCTTATCGGAGGAGGGCGTCAATCAAATTGGAAATGGAATGCACAAATGTAGGTTTACAACAATATTACAGATCCCAAGATGTCGATGTCCTTCATTTCAGCCTAAATGTGTTGTTGCAGATCTAGATAATTTGCGAAAACAATTTGCTCTTAAATTGATTTTTAATATCTCTTCATAATCTTTTTCCCAAATGTTTGATCTTCTGATGGCATTGCTGACCTTCTTTTTCTTTCGATAAATGACAATGTTGCATGTGGAGAGTAGAACAACACAAAAATGAATTCATTTTAAGGATTAAAGTGTTAATGATAAAAGCCAACATTTACGCAATAAACAATTTTGTTGCAATGTAAATGGCGAGATGACAGAAAATTGAACAAAATGTGATGTAGCTTTTTTCTTCTTGGAGGAGGAAAGCCAAGAAAAAGTAAGTCGTTTTGTGTGTGTGTGTGTTTTTTTACAAAATCACTTTTAAATTCCTTTCGAATCTCATTCTCTTATTCTTTGCAAATCATTGAGTTCACTCTACCACTAAGCCTATTATTTCATGTTTGAAAATCGATAAATCTCAATTTGAAAGGGCAACTTTGTTCTGAATCTGGGACTTGAATTGTCTATCTCATCTCAGGTTTTGGATTGCATTGTCTCTGTCGCTTCAAGAAATTCGAGTCATTTTAATCTCTTTTTTTGAACAACCCGTTTGTAAATGTTCGGTACAAGCTGTAAAGCATGCAGGTAAACTACTATGAAGCTATAAGTAATGTACTGTACGGTACCTCCAAACGATAAGGAAGTATGTATGTGTGTTGTGTAATTGTTACGAAACGGTGCAATTGACATTCACGACAAGTTTTGCCAAGATATCTTCATTCATTTGTTGATGGCGCCGTACTTTATTATCTAACCGAATAGTTTACAACTTGAAAGGAAGAGATTGAGGGGCTGTGGCATAATTATTTATTGCGTCTTGCTTTAATCCAATCCAATGATGATGGTTTAAATAAATGCAGGAAGAAATTAAAATGGGGTTAGCCTGATTTTGATTGAAATATAAGAAACGGTTCCATTGTGAAAATGCAGTTAATCTCTTTGAACTTATTTGACATACACCCAAACATAATTTCTTTTTTTAAAAATAGATATGGATGTTGAGGCGAATATGAGAAGGAAGAGTTTGTAATTTGTTGCTCTTTACCTCAGACATATTTGCATTTCTTCTTTCCTTTCACATCGCTTGGGTGATTCCCCTCCCTTAAACTTGAGACTGACTGACTGGCTGAATGAACGTGGAAAATTCCTTTCGAGGCCGTGTTCGTTAAATTTCAGGGACAATGGGCTGGAAAGAAAGAAATAAATTGTTAGTTTTCCTTTAATATGCGTTTACCTCCCAAACCGACACAATATTATTCAGTGCATTCCGTTGTCATTTCATTGTTGCAACGCTTGTACAAAATTTATTGCTCCTTTCCTTCAGAGACGACCACGTCTTCTCAAATAATATGAAAGGAGTACAATTTCAGTTTGATTCATGTTTGCGAGTGCGTGTGTGTCTCGCCAAAATTATACCTTTACAGATATTTAACCGAGTGTAAATGACGTGATAATGGATGAAGTCAATGGGTGCATAATGCTTTACAAGTTCATCATTTTTTTTGTCAAGATCACAAATGTTTATCAAGTATAAAAGTATGAAGTTCCGACAACTATTCATCCGTGGCTATTAAAAGAGTAGTGACTCCATTAAAAGACATTAATCATTTCATCCTCTCAATACCCCTCTCGAGTAAATTAATTTAGCTGCAGTGGTACTTACAAAAAGTACTCATCCTCATCATTTTTTTCAACCATCAATATTCTTTATTATCTCCATCAAGTTTACAAAGCATCCTCTTCAATCTTTCTTGTCACTTGAAAGCAATATGCAATGTAAACAGAACATAAAGCAGTAGTTAGTAAAGATCGTCTGTGATAATTGCAGATGGGACTTTGGCTCCCAACGTCTTTTTTCTCTCCAAAAAGGACATATCGTCGTTTCGCATTGGAGATGCGCTGCTCTGCGTGTTCACCAGTCGTGCTCAAACCTCATAATAATAATACGCTTTAAAATGTTCCTCACTTTTTTGCCATGCGTAGTCGTTCGTTTGTTGTGGGTAGGGAGTCGGAGTAAATTGTTTGTAGTGTAAAACACATACATTGTTTATCGTTATGATTATGATGATGATGATGTGCGGAGGCTACATTACACCACCACTACCGTGTCAATACGATACCTTCTTCCTCTGAAGATTTATACTTGAGCATCTCGTTTTCACGAAGTTTCGTTTGTTTTTTAAAGTGATTAAAAGGATGGCTAATGATGTCAGCAATGCATTATGCAAATTAGAAGCCGCTGCTAACAAACTGTGAACAATTTTCGGCGTATCACTATCACTGTCACCCACAGAGGAGCATTTGTTACCGACAATGAGATATGATATGTATGAAATGCAGTCTTAATACGGTCAATGTCAGCCAGGGTCATTCGATTCAATATTTGCCAAAAATATAATCCTCCTCGCCCACCTACTCACCCTCACCCTCTCTCATTGTGTCATTCACAGCAAAACTATAGGCAAACACTTTTTTTGTGCAGACTGCCGAACTGAAGTGGCAATCAGAGTGCATTAGTTTAGTGCCTGCCTATCATTGTATTTCTAACTAATATTAGTTATTCTTTGGGCAGTTATTAAAAACGAACGGTATAATATGCACCGACCTCCAAAACCAACCTACATGGCGAAATCGAGCATATACATTTTTTCGACAGCCGTGGTAGTCGTAAATAATCTGTTTATGGGCAGCGGTTGAAGTTTTCTGACTAGGTAAATACTAAACAAAACAAGAGACAGCAACGTTATTAAAAGATGAAAAATGAATTCATCATTTGAATATGATACCTACCTAAATTCCAAAAAATTGAATTTATAATAACCAAGCCTGAGTTTGCAGACTATTTTCCATAAGAAATAATTAATATCAACGGCACCAGCATTACTATAATTGCAATAATAAGTTCCTCATTACATATTTCTTAAATTAAATTCTTACAAGACAAGCAATCCATTTTATCCTCTTAGTTTAACGGAATTGCAAATGATTAGCCATGACTTTACAGCTTTTCTTAATCATTAATCATGTCCAAATTATTCAGAATAATTTCTGTCATAAAGCGCTTTTCCCATTTGGACAAAAATCTCATGAATTTCAAGATTGAGCATTAGGATTACAAAAGGTTTTTACTGCGTTTGTGAACGGCAGGTCCTATTTCAGGATTTTTTAAAATTGCTATTCATTTCTAGTTTTAATGTGTAATGTTATGCAGCTTAAACCGGCACATTCACCTTTCTCGGTTTTTATTTCAATTTGCAAGCCCCCTTATCTCCACATTTTTTCCCTTTTCAGCTACTGCTCACGGCTCACACTAATCAGCCAATTCAGTTGCTAATCTCTTTTCAGGATTAGTCGTTTTTTCTTCTTCCCCTAAAAAAGTAGTGATAAGATTAGCCAAATATGTTAGCATTATTTCCATAAAATACCCGCTCATTTGGGATGAACTACGAAAGAGTTGTGAAAACCGGNTCTTCCCCTAAAAAAGTAGTGATAAGATTAGCCAAATATGTTAGCATTATTTCCATAAAATACCCGCTCATTTGGGATGAACTACGAAAGAGTTGTGAAAACCGGAAAAAATTCTTTTAGCATTAGAGCAGAGATAAACTCATATTTAAACATTCATTGTTACTGAATAAGGTAGCCTTACATATCAGTTACATCAGCATTATCAAAATCATGCAAAAAATCCTCTTTAAATATTAAGTAGAACCCTATCAAAAATCCGGAACTGACTTCAACAAGAAGCTATGTAATTCAAGTTTTTTTTATTCGAGCTGAGCTACCTTTACAATTTTTCTGTTTTTCTCCTACGAAAATATAGAAGCACAGTCAGTCAGCTTAGGTGAATTGAATAAAGGGAATACCTCAGAGATTATAATAACAATAATAATAATAATAACAAAACCTCGTAATAGTAATTCATCACGTCATATTTGGACTTCCAGCTGAGCAAATTGCATGACACTGAGATTACTTGGCTTCTCATCATTTCATATACTCTCATGCTTTTACATAAAAATGCAAGTACTTTTTAATTCGCATACCAAACCCACATAGATTCCTACATTTTTTTATATTAAACTTGTACTCAAACATCTTTAGAATTTGACTGAGGAAGATTGAAACATTGATTTAATCTTCAATCTCTCCGTTCATAATGATGATTTGCATTGCATGCAAGACCATGAAAGACCTCCATTTCTTGAAAAGAGTCCCAGTGTCGTTCTTTCTGCTAACAATTCTTGTAAGTGGCGGAAAGACCACAAGAATTGAATGAATTCAGGTAGCACAGTAGTAGGTACAAAGCTGTTGATTTTTCTTGTTTTCCTAACAAACACGGATCTGGAAAAGCTAGTGAACCTCATGGGAAAAAGGAAGTAAAAAATTTGCTTTCGTCTTTTACATGTTTTATGACTAAGACTGGTTGGTAGGTACTTAACCATCCTTCCTTTCTGCAATCATTCAAACTTCAAACATACTTGCTCCATTAGCATTCCCGTTGTTTATGACTATCACGCGAAATTATTATGATGCATGTGTAAATATTATTGAATAAAAGGGAAAAAATCATGTAACCAGTTAGATCGTTTTTTTACTGTTCCTTTCACGAAGAAGAAAAAAATTCGGCAGAGGAAAACAGTGTATTTATTGCTTTATAATAATGTTAAATTATCTAATGGGATTCGCAATTTTCTCTCTCCCTTTTGATAGGTATACTCATATTACTATTACCCACCCAACAGACATCACAATGAACGATGAAGGCTTCAAACTGCGCCATAGAGCAACTATCGGATATTGTAATGATAAGGGTAAGCAGTCTAGTTCTCATACTTGAATTTCAATCAACTTCTTCCATAAAGTCATACGAGTAGATGGATGATGGATGGACGGACACACACGCAGCAAGACGCTTGGCTCTTTCTCCCATTTTCCCTATTATTTCGATGTGTATCATCATCATCCTCTGACAATCTGACCAGTTTCAGAGTTCGCTACTGTACGCCAATTTTTTCATCAAAAAATGCAACAAACAATAAACCAACTCCTATGTGGCCCATCATAAGTATAAGCGCGCCCGTCGTCCTCATCTTTCTTCCTCGTAAAACGGCATTCCCTTCTAAAGAATAAAAAAGTCAGTCCCGTTTCATTTCAACCTGCTTCTAAGCTTTGTTTCTGCTTTAGAACTTTCGTTTTTTAATTTCTCATTTTTTTGTTGCCGCGCCATGCAATTCACCTAACTCTTCCCTAACCGCATATTTCTTTCCTCCTTCTGCGATGCCCGCGTTAATGTTTACTCTTTACGAGTCTAATTTGCAGCCGTGTCACTGTCAAGTAATATAGCAGTACCACAGGAGGAATAGCATCAATTTGCAGTTAGATCACATGACGTCTTGAACTTTATTTTTTATGAATGTGCTTCATACCGTTTTCTTTTCGTAGATGTATGAGCAGTGGCAAAATATTAAGCAGTTTGAACGAATCAAAGTCACCTTTCCAAAACAAGATCTGTGATATCAATCAATCATTCTAGAAAAATACCCGGAGGGTTGAGACCAGACCTACCGGAAAAAAACGGTAGAAGTTACCTGTTACAAATGCCTGCAATACTATAACTTGATTACAAACTAGTCAGCGGGTAAGATCTTCTAAATGCCGATGAACCGTAGATGACGATGATTCGTAGTGGTTATTCATTAAAGATTATTGAAAATCAACCAATCTGACTTCAGAGCAAAAAAAATCATTTTCCTTTTGATTTCATAAAAAATGCTCCTTGCAAACAAAAACCACAAGTGCAAAAACCCGCTTTTTTCACCTATCCTCATCACCATCTTCATCGCCATTTCATTAAAAATCAGACCTAGGTTACTCTAATGCAAGAAGGTCATAAATCATAACATTATCGTCATCTTTTTCGTTTCTGCAAGTCCAGCTTTTACTAACATCCTTTCTTGATTTGAATACGTTGTAAAAAGGAATCTAGATTGCTTACAACTCTCAGAGGCCAATATATTCAAGAAGCTGCTGACATTCTTTTCACTAAAAAGGTTTTGTGTCCACTTTGCATTTTCCAATTTCGCTAATCAGTTCTTCAGCCATGAAAAAGTATGAAGGCGGGTTGGCTGCCAAACTTAATTTTAAAGACAATGAAAAATCAAGATGCCTGACTCCGATTTTTATGAAAATGAAAAAGGGCACTCTGATTCTGAATCTCATAATCACGTTCAAATTAGCTTTCTCATTAGCAAGTTTCTCCAAGTTGATTCTTGCTCTCGCTTAAATCTTTGCGTGTTGGGAAAGGTAAGCCTAGCTAAATTCATTTTGACTTGCAAAAATATTGATGTTGCAAAAAAACGTACCAACAGTTATTTTGCATTGCTTTTATTTATAGCACTCCATATAATTAAGTTGCAAATATTGAAATAGAAAATTGGTATGTAAATGTAAGTGTATCGAAAATGTAATTATTGTTAAATGTTCAAAATCTAAAGACCCGCACATGAAAAGCGGGTAGTATTGGTCGGTATGTAGACAAAGATAAAAACCCCACGTTGCAAATATTATTGCTTTCGATTACAGACCGATCACACAGCTTGGTCCATGCATACCTGCATCCTGCATTGTAAAGAAATGAAAGTGGAAACGTTGTTGTTACACAACAAACAAAATATACGACAATATTGACTTATTTAGTAAACTTTAATACCCTTGCTCTTGTTTTATGTTGTATCTTGCAGAATACCTTAAACTTTGCCTAGCGGTTCAGTTACAACTCTTGTTAGGATATTATGCGGTGTCATTTTTTACCTAATACTTTTTCACTGCTTTGGTCTGATCTGACTGAACTTGATTCACGTTTTTTTTACTTGTTGCATTAATCCTGTTTTTATTCATGTTGGAATTGGAACCGAACCTCGAGAAATCAAGTTTTTTATTACGTAGCTGACGTCATCAGCGGAGTATTGATTTCGATTGGGTTGTCTGTCCGTCTGTGTGTCTGTGTGTCTG